>FLMG01002847.1:0-32721 GCA_900088475.1 Hyphochytrium catenoides | reverse complement strand
TGGGCCTTTGATGTCTCTCTCTCTTGCTTTGTCTCTCTCTCTGTCTCTCTTGGCTTCCCCCGTGCTCAACCTCAATAGCCTCATCTTATGCCGCAGGCTTGTTGACTGATCCCTAAATAGGATATCCATCTATCTCTTCAGAGCATCATTTGCGGCCTGGTGTTGGTGGACCATGTGGAGGTGCTGAGCGCAGATGGCAGTGGTCGCGGCGGCTGCGGGCAGAGCGCCATCATGGTCCTCAACATCAAGGAGACTCTGGGTGGAAGCTTCGCTGCCGTGTGCTGCGTGTACAGCAGCAACCCCTTCGATGTCGCGAAAGTGAGGCTGCAGACACAGCCCGCCGCCATCATACCACACCTATCTCTCCAAGGCTCGGCCGCTCTTCCTGCTTCTACCCGGTACAGCGGACCCATTGACTGCATTCGAAAGATTGTGCGCACAGAGGGAGTCCTAGCTCTATGGCGCGGGGCCACCCCGGCTCTGGGTAGCGCTCTGATTGAGAACTCAGTTGTCTTCACAGCTAATGGCGCATTACGGCGCATTTTCACCGCGCTTAAGGACCAGAAAGGCGATAATGAAGCGACACTTTCTTTGTTCGAGATGGCCATAGTCGGTGGTCTCTCAGGTGTCATCTCCTCAACAGTGAGTGCTTGGCAAACCAGACTCTTGTCGTTATACCTGACGACACTTTTTCAGTGTCTCATTCTTCGTTCCCCACTGCCGTATTTCTAGTTTAGCCTCTTGACTCTCAGATCCAAGGCTGCCAAGAATTAACTCTTCTATCATTGGGCTCACAGTGCATCACGCCTGCCGAGCTGTTAAAGTGTAGGCTGCAGTCCAAGGCAAGACTTGTCTCTCAGGGAGCAGGTAATCCTAGTCGGCGGTCATCAGATCCCATCCTTGCCGTCATTTTCATAGTCTTTCTATTCTCTGTCAGTGTCTTGTTCGCTCTGTCTCTGTTCGTCCTCATTTACGAACTCGTGACAAAGTCCTGATCGCTCCCTAGGAGTCCGCCCATCCCCTTTAAAGGTGGCTGCTGAAGTTTATCGAGATCGCGGTATGAGAGGATTTTTCCGCGGTCTGCCGGCGACGATGATGCGCGATGTTCCGTTTAACTTCTGCTTCTTCGGCTCCTACGAGACCTGGAGCTATCTCCTCCGACGGTGGAGCGGCCTCGCGCCCGGTGGAGATCTTGGGTCGTTGCGGATCCTTTTGGCTGGCGGACTCGCCGGGATGACAGCCTGGACCGTGATATTCCCCGCTGATCTGGTTAAATCAAGGATTCAGACTTCAAGTTCTGGGACCATCCAAGATGTAGTCCGGGAGGTGTACCGTGCGTCGGGGGTCCGAGGCTTCTACCGCGGCTGGTCCAGCGCCGTGATGAGGGCTTTTCCAGCCAATGGCGCACTATTTCTCGGATATGAGACCGCCATCCTCGTCCTTGATAGGGCATTTGTGGTTTGACATTGACTAGAAGCACAAAGGAAGGCACGAGATGACGGCTGCAAGTAATAGGAGGCATGGAAATATGCTAGGGCAAGGCGGAGGAAGAGACTGGAAAGTGGAAATGAAGATCGAGGTCACCGGAGCCCTGCGCGGGTGATAGCAAGACAGCTACTATGATGCGCTCAGCCAAAGAACAGCTGCGCGAATGGCTTGTATAGATAGAGGTAGCCAAAGACTAAGAACACCACCCCAGAGACTGCAAGCGCGGCGATGATTCGCGGGTTCTTTACCTGGAATGGGGTAGGACAAGTCATGGAAAGAAAGAGTTACCGTGCGGTGTAAGCGAGCCGCGCAAAGGGTGATAAAGAAAGAGAGAGAGAGAGAGAAAGAGAGAGAGTGAAGATAGGTCCCCTGTCCGTGCAGGGATGTAATAAATATAAGACCATGGTGAAGTCGTAGATGTGGACAAGAGAACTGAAGGAAGATATTAAAGCGAGGGAGAAAGTAGGGAAGACTGGGACGTGGAGCGCAACAGACGAAAAGAAAACGGCACAGACTTAAGGTCGGGGGCCTTGAGCTGATGCGGCTGCTGACTGCGAAAGAGAAAAAAGACGCAAGGACGAATTATAAGAACTGAACGAAAGGGGGAGAGAGAGAGAGAGATAGGGAGGCGGCGCAGGGCTAACCACGTTGATATCTTCGACTGGTCTGTACTTGTATTGATGCTCCTGCATGCGCCGCCGTCGGCTCGACATGGAGCCATAGCGCTCGCCTCCTGCCACCGTCGGGCCCAAGCTCACAGTTTGAAGCGGAGAGCTAGCCTTCTCGGTGCCCTGCCCTGCTACCTTCCGCCGCCGTGTGAGCTCTGAGGGCAGCGGGTCAGGCAAGGGATCGGGAAGCTCAAGCAAAGAGAAGAGACTCAGAGCCTGAGATATGGGGAACGGAGGAGCTTCGAATGAAGAGTGAGCGACAAAGGGAGAGAGATGATGCAGGAGGATGGCGAGAAGAACGCGAGTAGGGAAAAGTAAATCATTTATCGAGATGCATGAACCGCGGATGTGGTCCCTGGCAGGAGGAACGGAGGACGTTGAGGCTGTTTCAGTTACCGCTGTCGTAAGGGTTCGGAAGCTTCATCGTCTTTCCTGCTGGTTCCGCAGCCGCTAGCGATGGAAGGAGAAGGATTCTGCTCTGCGCTGTGAAGGAAGGGAGGGGACCGACCAGTATCTGAGGGCTGGAGGAGGCTCTCAGCAAACTTGGGATCGGGCAGCAGAGGCGATCGGGCGCCCAGCGCTGGGCGGACATCCTTCCAAATGACATGGGAGTCATCAGGTGGGAAAACATAACAGGACCAAGACAGAGGGAGGGGGATGAGGAAAGAGAAAAAAAGAGAGAGAGAAAAGGGAGAGAGAGAGAAAGAGAGAGGGAGAGAGAGAGAGAGAGGGGAGGGAGAGAGAGAGAGAGAGAGAGAGAGAGAGGAGAGAGAAAGAGAGAGAGAGGAGAGAGAGAAAGAGCTTCTTCTGATTATTTTATCTGCCGTTACCGGCTCTGGGGAGGTTATGTGAGAGGAAGGAGGTCGAAAGGCCACGGCCCCGGCTGACTCCTCCCCTGGCTCCTCTGGCGCCTTGGTCTCCGGCCCTCCGGCAGACAAACGTTTGTCTCGTCTCCTTTCTCTCTTCGTCTCTCTTTCCCGCTCTCTCCCTCTCTGCTCTCTGCCTCTCTCTCTGTCTCTCTCTCTGTCTCTCTCCTGTCTCTCCTCTCTTCCTCGTGTCCTCGTGCTTTCAATGCCCTCTTCTGACCGCTTCTAACGTCCCTTTCGCCCTCCTCCAGCCGCGGCTCCAGGCCAGGGATAGCTCTACTCCTCCCTCCTCAGTCCACGTGTTCTTCAGCCACTCTTTCTCTTTCTGGCCTAATCTTGTCCTGTCACCTTCGCTCTTTGACTGTCCGTTTGTTCTGCTGAACGTTGGACTGAAGATGGTCAATGTTGAGACCGCGCCATCACCCCTCAAAGCGTGATGGCACGCTCGGAGTATGCAATGGAAAAGAGAGAAAGAGAAAAAGGCAAAACCCATGTTTCTCCGCGAGGGACTCTCTCTCCCATACAGCACAAAGTACAGGAAGAGGTGACGGTGGAGAGCATTTTGCCTCCGGAGAAGCACCGCTATCTTCGCGGCAACCCACATCTCCTCGCTCGCTTGCTGGTGCAGGCACACTTAGAAGGAGAAAGAGAGAGTGAGAGAGAGAAGAAGAGGGAGATTGCCATTTCCGCCGCCCTCAACACTTTAAGGCGGGCCGTGAGACTCCTCGAGAGCCCGCAGCAGGTTCCGCATCTGCAAAAAGGAGCGGTAGAGGCAAAAAGAGATGGAAGACCAGCAAAGCCAGCGGGAGGATCTAACGCCAACACGTGAGTAAGGAGAGGCAGAGCTAGATACAGCATGAGATACTCCTGAGATGAGAGAGAGTGAGGGAGGGAGAGAGAGAGAGAGAGAGAGAGAGAGACTCTGATGGGGCCACCGCAGTGGCAGAGACCTACCTGAGAACCTCTGGTCGCTCTTCCTGGCTTCTTCTTCTTGGCTGTTCAGTGGTACATTTTCTTCTCTCTGGATTTCTCTGTTATCTACTTTCTTTCATGCAAGCTCTCTCGAGCTTGACTTCCGAGCTCAGCTTATCTCTTCTTCTTCCTTTTCCTCCCTGCTCGTCTTGTCCTGGTCCCACTCTTCCAGCGGCGCTCAGCTCCCGCTGTCTAAGGACCAGCACGCTGTCGATGACTTCATCGAGAAGGCTGCTGAGGGAAACATAGAGCTGGTCAAACGCCACCTGGAAGCTGGCGTGGACGTCAACGGCTTTCACTCGGTATGTTCTCCCTCCTCGCTCTACCGCTTGGGTCAGCGCAAGGCGACGCTCAATGTTGGGTTTCTAACCTACAAGGCCTCTTCTCTCTCTAAACTTCTCCATCTATTCGCCGCCGTATAGGTTCTGCGGTACAGTGCGCTGCATGCGGCGGCAGAGTTCAATCAGCTGGACGTCGTGACTTCTCTCCTGGCTGCTGGCGCTGACATTGATTTGGCGGACAAGGTGAGAGATATACTGACTTTAATGTGGATGGGAAGCAAGCGGTACTGAAGAGTCTCTGCACCGCCCCTCTTTTTCAGAAATGCAAGAACACAGCGCTTCACGTCGCAGGTAGCTGGTCTAGTTCCTCATCACATAGCTCTCCACCGCGAGATCATCTGACTCGTTATACCTGGCATTTGACGCTTCTTTCTCTCTTCGCAGTGGGGCCTTGTGCTCTGTTCTCTCTCTCTGCGTCATCGTCGCATTCACTTTCGCTCCCTCTCCCCCTTCCCGTCTCTTCATATGGTCTCCTTAGCGATGCACGGCCGAGCCACAATCCTGGACTTCTTGACGTTGCAAGGCGCCGCGAATCCTGTCTACAATGAGGTTCCCGCTCTTACTCTTTGCTCCCGATGCCTGCAACCCCACTCCTTTCACAATGACTTCGCTCTTCTGCTTGGCTCTGCTGCTCCAGCCCTGCCTTATACATGCGTTAAATCTATCTATCTTTGTCTCTGACAGTCTACATTATAACCCATACACACGTTCCCCCGCTCTCTCTTGGCAGTACAAGCAGAAACCGTCTGATGTCGCTAAGGCCTGCAATTACCCTGCCCTTGCCACGCTTCTCATAGGTGCCACAAGTGCTCCTTTTGTCCTTTTCAATGTCCAATCCTTAGCTTTGCCCCTCACTTGTTAGCTTTCTCACTTCATTGCCGGACATCCAAGGGCTTTCCTACTCCAATCACACATTCTGGGCTCTTGTTTAGTCTATATTCTCTCTCTCTCTCTTTCGGTGCACTCTCAATCTCACACTTTTCACTTGGACCGCCGGGACTCTTTATATCCCTGCAGAGCGGCCACCAATACCGCAGGACGTGCGCGCGGTCCAGACATTTCCTCGACAGGTGAGCGTCTCTCTTGTCCAGCCGCTTGGGACGGAGGATTGCCCGCCTGTCGACATCTTTGAATTCCGCTATCTCGAGCTATCGCTATCGCCGGAGGACCACGAGAGTAAAGGGCCGCTTCACAGCTGGCACGAAGTCAAGAAGTTAGAGCCGCAACAGCATTCGCTGACGAGCGATAGGAGTCGAGACGGGATAGAAGAAAGAGGAGTGCGATGCCATGTCGTGCAGAACAGTTTGGGCAGTGGCTGCTATCCGCTCACTGGACTGCAGCCAGGATCCTCGTACGTCGCAGCTGTTCGGTCTCACAACGCTGCCGGATGGAGCGCTCTCTCTTCGGCATTCGTTTTCAGCACTAACGGTAGTTATTTTGTGCCTCCTTCTGCACCTTCGCTCTGTGCTTGCCCGCCGCTTATCCCGCCCTTCCCTTCCTGCCAATGTCCTCAAGATCTTCTTTGTCATCGCTATTACTCCCCTCTAGTCCTGCAGCTACTGATGTCTGTACTTGGTTAGCGCACCGAGGGATACTAATATACTCTGTATGCTTAGCTCTCTTTCTCTGCCGAGATCGTCTCTCTTAGTCGTTCGTTTTCTCTATTCCCCTCAGCCGGTAACCCTCCATTATTCGTTGCCGTCTTTCTCGGGCCTTGTCCTCATTCCTTCGCATCGCACTCGCCGGCAGTCTCGGTCCCCGACCCTCCTTCTCGTCCAGTACTGGCCGCCACCTACACGACTGCTCTGACTGTCCAATGGCGCGCGCCTGCGCTCTCTCACGGGTACCCGGTACTAGAGTATGAACTGCAGTACATATTGGAGAAAGGACTAGCACAGGAAATGGCAGCAAAGGAGAGAGAAGCCAGGGCACATCTTCAGTGGCAGCGCAACGGTGAACGACTCTTTACCTCTGTAGAGCCCTCGTCTCTCGCCTCGCTCCCCTCGTTGTACCCTGGGTACACCCTGCTCCCCGTGGATGACGGGAGGACTGATCCTGAGCGCCATCAGATATCAATTAGCTCCACTCTCTCTCCCTCCGCACTTTCTCTCATGGTAAGTGGGCTTGAAGAAGGAGAATGCTACATCTTCCGTGTCAGGGCGAGAAATGCCTTGGGCTGGGGTCCCTTCTCTGAGCTCTCAAGTGTGCTCAAGTGCGGAGGTAGGTTCAAGGAAGTACTAGCTCTCGGGCTTGGATAGAGACACGGCTCTAGCTTTAGATGTTAGACTTCTGTTCACTTATGACCTCTAGGATGTCAATGCTCTCTCCAATTGCATCTCTGGGTTCCTGCCTGATGTGCGCTATGCTTGACGCCCCAGACTCTTTCCTTCTATATCTCAATGGTGGTTGTGCCTGTCTTCTCGCGTAGTCTCTATGTCCCTCCGCCTCAAGAGCTTTATCTTTCCGAGCTATCTGGAGCTGTTCTCTATTGGTAGTCCGAAGTACGTTCACTTCATGTCCCACTCCCCCGGCTCCAGAGCTTTTCAAAGACAGCCGATATTTCCTAACCTTTGGTTGACTCTCATTGTCCCGCAGAGGGGATCCAGGTGATAGACAATACCGGGTTTACCATGCGCATCACATGGACGCGGCCTTCCAACTTTCCGTCAGATTCTACGTTCGAGCTGCAGCAGCGGGAGGAGGAAGCAGAAGGAGACGCAGCCTGGCGGTTGGTGGCTTCAAATATTAACAAGGAGACATATCTTGTCTCCTCTCTGCAGCCAGGAACAGTCTACAAGTTTAGAGTCAGAGCCATTTCTGCACATGCGAAGCAAGACTGGCCAGCTGCGCTGCAATCTGGCTGGGTGCAAGCCTCAGGCTCTCAGCCCGGCGCCCCGGGCTCTCTGCATGCTGTTGCAGAGACCAGGACATCCATTATCCTTGGCTGGCGGCCTGGGCCGCTGCACGGCGGATTCGCGAAGAAATATGAGGTGCAGATGGCTCGTGTGGCAAGCGAGGGCCAAGATTGGAAGCAGGACGGGGATACCAAGCATGAGAAGGAAGACGGGGAAGGGGTCGAGAGTGGGGAGGACGAAGGAGAGGTGGGAGACGTTAGAGGACGTGACTGGGCCTCGTATCGTGCAGAAGAGACTGTAAATCTTTCATATGAGGCCCCAGATCTGGAGCCGTCGACCTCCTACACCTTCAGAGTCAGAATGCAGACCAACTTCGGCTGGTCGCCGTACTCTGAGTCTGTTACTTTCAGGACGAGAGGTGAGTCCGATCTGGCTCCCGCGTGGCTCCTCCTCTCTCGTCTTGATCCGGACTGTGTAGCTCCGGCACAGCTGTTCTTTTCCTTGAAGAGCTTTATCTGAACACTCAGTCCATTTCTCATCCTTTATATTTCGTTTGCCAATGGCTCTTCATGTTGTTTCTTCGATGGCTTCTGCCGACGACTAAGCTTTGTGTCGGTAGCTCTGCACCCACCATCACAGCCTAAAGTGCTCGATGTCGGACCTACATATGCAGTCATTGAGTGCATTCCCCCTCCAGGGGTGAACCTCTCCTCCTACGAGCTGCATATCAACGCTTTACCCCGCGCTGGGCCCACTCATAGCTTCTCAGAGGGCGAATGGAAGGTGGCTGAGGGAGGTCGCAGCTCTGAGCCACGATTCACTGTAAGCAGCCTGAAGTCCTGCCAAGCTTACATTGTAAGGGTCAAGGCCTCGGATGAAGACAGTTGGAGCAGCTTTAGCCCCATGAGCGAGGTTTTTGTGACGAAGCGGCATCTTTAGACCTGACCTGGGAGGCTCAGCTTTTTCCTCCACACGCTTCCGACGCGTCCGTCCAGCAGAGTCATCGGTGCTGCCTCAACACCACCACGTCCCAAGCGGCATTCAACCCCTGCTCTCGTCCCTCGAGTCGTCCGGCAAGCAAAAGAGCATCATCATCCATCATCCTCTGCGGCTGCGGCCCAAACCTAGTGTCAGGGAAGCAATAATGAGCAGCCTCTCCTCCTTTGTCGCCGTGACGGCCTGAAGGCGAGGAGGAAGGCTCTCGACTGATGGAGGATCCTCAAGGGCGAGCCTCTGAATCTCCAACTATCGGACACAACCTGTATAAAGCGACAAGATTAGGAGATGAAGTCTATTACTCCACATGTTAACTATAGGGGACTGCGGTAACACTAACACTGTAACTAAATCATACTCCAAGTAGCGTGAGGGAACTGGAAGTGACCCTAAAAGAGCAAGGGGTGCTGTTCCTCAATCTCATTTTATAAGTAATTGAGGAAATGCGTAATTCTAAGGTATCCCCCATCCCTTCACACGACCCCCAGGATCTGGAGCTCGAGGTCCGACCAGCAGCGCCGATGATCATGCACGCCCGCGCTCTCGTCACACTTCATCGCTGGATCATCGGCTCTTGGCATCAAGGAGACAGTTGCTTCAGCAGGCGGCCGGTTATAGAGTTAGAAGCTCCGCTGCTAGTCACTTTTGAAAAGATCTAATCGCGCATTGGACCGTCGCGGAAACATTGGGGATGATGGAGATGCTGGGAGGTATGGAAGGCGTGAGGGCAGCAGTTCAGCTTGGCTGGGACTGCCTAAGAAGTGGAAACTACTCATGTATCATAGGCTATGCGGGAGCGCTATACGCAGCGGCAGTAGTGGTAAGTAAACAATAGACGGCTTAGGACTACCCTGCCAATAAGCGGAACAGCTCGTCTCACTGCTATGAATGCAGGGTACTTTCCTCTGGTCGAGGCTGACGGCCCCTGGGTTCAATCCTAAAGGAAAGCACGTCTTTATCACCGGTAAAGCGAATGACTGTAGTTAGACGATGCCTTAGATATTCCCAGCTGACTGGGTACAATCATCTAGGTGGTAGCGCAGGGCTGGGACTTTCTTTTGCACTGCTAAGCGCTAAAGCTGGCGCAAAGGTAGGGGCCCTACTCACACTTAGGTCTGACGGCGAGGCTGACTTGAGGCTGCAGGTGACTATTGTCGCTCGCTCACGCCAGAAGCTGGAGGCTGCCAAGGAGACGATACAGGTGAAAGTGGTGCATGACGAGGGCCTCACTCGCTTTCTATCCAGCTCTTTGTCTAACATCCAGCTGCTAGGCTGCCTGTGGTACCGAGGCGTCTGTGCATTGCTTCACCTGCGATGTGACGGACCCGCTACAAATGGAGAAGACTGTCGCAGCGGCAAACAGCGTGCAGGGCCGTGTGACTGACTACGTGATCTGCAATGCTGGGCTCTCTATCCCTGGATATTTTGAGGACCAGGATATATCGGTCTTCAGGAAGACGATGGATGTCAACTATATGGGAGTCGTACACACTGTCAAGGTATGATGGCTGCCTGGTGGAGGTCATATCTCCTAGCTCTTCCATACCAATTACGCTTCCTGTTTCTCTCTTTGCTCTCCCTCCCGAAAGGCGACCCTCACTGTCTACGTGATCTCTTCCATAGGCAGCTTTGCCGCATATGATAGCGGCGGACAACCGAGGTACCTTCGTTCTAGTGAGCAGCGCCGCAGCCTTTGTGAGCTTTATCGGCTATGGCTCTTACTCACCCACCAAGTATGCAGTCCGAGCACTGGCAGAGGCTTTAAGGTAACTCCTTTCGCAAGTGACCAGCAATCGTGGCTTCCTACTGGGCTCTCTGTCTAAATATGTGTTTGTACGACTGCGGTATGATAGAGTCTGTCTTTCTCACGTCGCTGTCTGTCCATATCTTTCCCTTGTGGCAGGAACGAGTTGAAGAGATATAAGATGACGGTACACTCTTTCTATCCCGCCAACATTGACACCCCTGGTTTCGAAGAGGAGAACAAGACTAAGCCAGCTGAGACATTTGAGATAGAAGGAGCGGCCTCCACGATGAGGTACGACGCTTGCTAGTGCTGACTACGGAAACAGTTTCCTGACTGACCATACGCCTGCCTCTGCCTCCCTGCATCATTGCCTGATCAACGGCGGCCCCCCGGCACCCTTCTGACATTTCTTTGTCATACTGCTCACTCAGCTCTGATGCTGTTGCGGCATGTCTGGCCCGGGGGATTGCAGCTGGTAAGTTCTTTGTTAGGTCGATGGTAGCTGAGGTGATTCCTGTGTAAGATGAATGCGCGTATACCTTTTTGTGCAGGTAACTATGCCATCACCAACGACTTACCCTGTGAGGTCATGCGGATATACTGCAATGGGATGGCCCCTCGGCCCAACACCTTGTTTGAGCTCGCGTTGCTGCCATTCTTCGGCATCTTTCAGTTCTTCTTTGTCCTGTTCATGGACCATGTCGTGGTTTCTCAGGCGAAGAAGATCAAAAAGTCAAAATAAACGAGTCCGCCGGCTTTGGCTAAGCTATAAAGCGATCAAAGCTGTTCAACAAATTGACGAAGGAGACGACTTGCCAGGACAACCCGGCACAAGTAGGCAAAGAAAAAGACTAACCGGCACAATGACCACAAATAGAAAACTCCCGGCAGTAAACGAAGAGCCGGCGACATCACAAGCCAATGATACAGAGCCAGAGAGTCCTCCTAGAGACGAGCTGAAGTAGCCAAGAAGACGATAAATGGCTTTCGTTGCGAGGTTGGGCGAAGGGCCAGGGCGAGTAGAGAAGGTCAATAGCAGGAAGGAGAGGTACACGGAAGCGGCATAGAGCTTGACTTTTATTCAATGGGCAATCAGTGACAGCAACCCCTAAGGAGCTAAAAGTGTCACGGACTAAATGAGCTAATGTAGCGAGACGTGACGGCTAGTCTCGCTTGACTTGGACAACCACTTTTCCAGTGGCATGACCGCCCTTCTGTCTAGCAAAGGCTTGTTTGGCATCCTCCAGACTGTATGTTGAGTCAACTACCGGTACCAGCTTGCCAGCCTCCACCAAAGCTTTCAAGGAAGCCAGGTCTGCGCCGTTTGTCTTGGTAACGATGAAATTATAGCTTGGTACTTCATCACTGAGAAGCGAACGTATCTTTTTCTGGGCTATGGTAAAGCCAGCCTCTAGTATGGTGCCCACCGTGAGCTCCTTCTGTTCGTCTCCGACGATGGTGATAAAGTGTCCGCCAGGCCGTAGCACCTTGAGTGACTTATGATAGGCTTCTCCTCCTTCTACGCAGTCCTATACATAAAGATGTCGCGGTGAGCTTTGCACAAGCCATGCTGCATAGTCCCCGCTGCGAGAACGTACATAAACTACATCCAGCGACTTCGGCTCAAGAACTGAGGCCCAGTCCTGAGTCTTATAGTCTAACACTTGGTCAGCGCCCATCTGGCGGCAGAAATCAAAATTACGCTTTCCGCAAGTGGTCACCACGAACGCCTTCTTTTCCTTGGCCAACTGGACGGCCAAACTTCCTGTTCCGCTGCTTCCTGAACCTAGAGATCAGCTTCCATGGACCAAGAATAAGCCAGTAGAAGCTCAGCCTTTACCTCCTAGGATAAGCACACGATCCCCTTCCTTCAAGTTTGCAGCTTTCAGCGCTTGGAAAGAGGTCAAACCGGCCAGTGGCAAGGACGCTATAGGGTCAGGGACGGGAGACGCTTCGCTGTTACATTGACCATATCGCAGGAAGGTTAAAGCTTATGTCACCTGCTTGGTCCCAGGTCAGAGTCTTGGGTTTCTTTGCCACGAGACCGGCATCTACCGCAATGTACTCAGCCAGCGACCCACAATTCAAGAAATGTGCCATTGCATAGACCTGTCACCGCACCTGCCTCAGAGCAAATGCCAGAGCTGCGAGCCTTGAAGAGGAGTTAGTCTCACCTCATCGCCCACTTGAAAGCCAGAGACTCCAGGACCAACAGCCACTACTTTTCCAGCTAAATCGAAGCCGGTCTGGAAGGCGTTTTCTATGGATATAAGGCCGGGTAGAGAGAGAGCTGAGCTCAGGAGGGTGCGCATTGATCCGACTGCATGGCTTACTGCCTTCCTCTACCTGTTGAAGGAGAGCCTCTCATGAGAAGCTTGAAGACAAAGGCATGAGTCCCGCGAATAAACTTCCAGTCGACCGGGTTGAGAGCAGCACTGTGAACTTCTATCAGCAGATCATTGTCTGCAAAATGGGGCACCGGCACGTCCCTGATGTCCAGAACCTACACAGAATTTGTCAAAAACCTGAGCATTGGTGGTTAGCGCAAAATGGATCCTGTCAAGCTCACATTTTCGGCCTCCCCATAAGCTGTGTAAACGGCAGCCCGCATGCTGTCTCTGTGGAGGAGGTCCCGTCCATCATGGTGCTGCAGCTACATAGTTAGCGGACTGGGTAGGGTTGGAGGGTCGCGTGGACACGCAATACGAGGCTTTTTATCTTTGTTTAAGTTGTAGGCAATGCTTGGGCTTGCTTACCTTCCGTCCAACAGGGCTATAGGGAGAGTACAGAGCTCCTGCCAGTATGGCAAGCCCGGCGATAAAAATCGCAGTCCACCTTGTAGCGCCCATGCTTTCAATCCGACTTGTCAGAGGCTGATTGCGCCCAGAGACTCTTCAAAAGGCTAGTGCTAGTTAATTAAAACGATTAACCACAGAGCAGTGCGGGCTTCAAAGGGACAAATCTTTCTGGAGAAACTGGATCAGTCTGCAGTGGGAAAAGCAAGAATCTCAGTCAAAGACTCTACAGAGTTCGCTAGTGTTCCACTGCCCGTGCCCCTCTGTTGAGGTCCATGGACAGGGCTCAGAGAAGCTTGGCCTCTCTCCCGCACGGTGCCGCCGCGCTTTGGCCATCAGCTGAAGCTTCTGAGGGTTCTGATGATCGCGCCACCTTTTAACTTGGCGCTGTCAAATACAAGCATTCCTGACATCTTGTCAGTTATATTGTGAGATATGAAGGGACATGCCTCAACTCGCTGTTCACGGTCTTGCATATTTGACAGTCCTGGCTGTGAATTATGACTGAGAGTTACGACGGAACAGTGGCAGGCGTTACACAGGAGGCGGCCCAAGGAGGAGGAGGAGGGAGAGAGGGAGTGCACTGCATCAGAGCCAAGCGGCACGGCGGCCTCGGTCCCGGGGCCCGTCTCTCTTCTCTGACAGAGCGCAGACATCGGAGCCTCGATGAAGATTATCGGCAGCGATCAGACAGTTCGGCCCGATTCTTCCTTCACATCAGCCAATTAGACCATTGCGCTAAGCCAGAGATCCTGTCGGAGAGATGCGACGGGAAGGCGGGATCAACCGCCGCGCCACGCGCAAGCTTTCAACTCACGGTAAGACCTATCCTTACTTCCAAGGTGGCAGCTAGTACTCTGCGTTAAACTCTCTTGCTCTCTTCTCTTATCTCTATGATCTCTTATCTTGGCGCAGCTGGAAGGCGTGAGTTGGAGCTCGCCGCCAGTCACCTCGATGACGTGGAAAAGAGAATAACTGCCGTGAAGGCGAACCTGGACGGAGGGCTAGCCCGGCTGGACTCAGACGTCAAGCACTTGAGGAAGTTGGCAGCCTCAGACTCTTTTCTTCTCTCTTCATCACAGCGGGAAGCGCTAACTGCTGCGATTGCTAGCCCTGAAGGGAACAAGGATAAGCTCTTTCTCTCGTACCTTCAGATCGCTTCCATCATCTCCTTCGTGCAGCAGGAAGGCGCCTATAGGAGATCCACGTTATTCCCTACGGAGGTCAAGGCTGAGCCTTTGTCGGAGGGTAACCCAGAGCCAACGGGCAACATCGACGGTCCTCCGCTGCAGAAAGACATGCCGGTACGGCTTTCTTCGAAGCTGCTAAGTTTGGCAGCAGCTCCCCCTTATTGAAGTCTGTGCTCGCCTTCAACTTTTCTCTTCATTCTGCTAATCTTTTTTTCAGTCTGCTATGCCCGATATTTCGCTGGCACGTCTTCCTCCTCCTCTGTGCGCCTCTCTTCCATGCTTGACCCCGTAGATCTATTTGAAAGCTCTTCATCTTCTCGCTTGGTGCCGCAGGTGATAGATGAAGCTCGGCGACTGCTAGATGAGGTGCTCAAGTCTAAGAGCTCTGGTCTGAACTCTTCCTCTCCACGAGAGCGGTCCTTCATTCTCTCTCTCCTCTTTGCCCTGTGCCCAGATCCCAAGGCAGCATGGGAACTCTTCAAAGCAGCGCGTCTCCGCCATTTGAGCGCCAGCTACAAGCCTTTAGCTATTGATGTCACACCGGCGACGACAGAGAAGATGCTGGACGAGGCGAAGGAGGCTTGCAAACCCCAGCCAGCGGTGGTGAAGGTCGAAGCTTCGAAGGAGAAAACTGTGTCGATGACGAACATGCTCAACAAGGCTCGTTTCAAGCTCCTCAACACTGTGAAACAGGATGTTAAGAGCTTGTTGACCACTGCAGAGGTCCTCCTTGCACTGGCAGCAGGCAATCCTTTAGCACATGATCCAAGGAAGAAGACGCTTATGGCCAGAGGTAGCGCTTAAGACTTCAACTTGCAAATCTCTCCGTTAAGTTTACTCTGTTCCGCCAAGCAGTCCTTCCTCACCTAACCCTGGAGCTTCGATCCAGCCCCTTCGCCGCTCTTTCAAGTTTCACGTCTATTCTCCGCTTCACGTCGGTCTTTTATAGTTATCCATGGCCTTCGCCTCCTTTGAGATTCATTGACTTTTCGCTACGTTCTTCCTTCAACTGCTATGTATCGTGACGGGTCGTTGTAGAGAGCGGAAGTGTGGCAAAGCAGGATGACCCCGTGATAAACGCCATGGTCACAATTATCTCCCAGGAAGGTAGGGCTGTGATCAGCCATCTACGGTCCCTGGGAGGCACGATCTTAGGGATGATCTATCAGGTATCTCGCCTTGCCTCCCTCTCCCTCTCCCTCTTCCTCTTCTCTCTCTCTTTGTTTCTGTGTATCTCTCTCTTGTCTTAGTATGAGGCGCCTGCTAAGCTGATTCGCTGCATCTCAGGATCTTGACGTCCTAGCCGGCTCTTGGGGGGTGGGAGAAGAGCCGAGTATTGGGCTCGGCTTATTAGCAGCCGGGGAGGTGGCAGACCAAGGCCAAGTCGTGGGTGACCCCATCATCGCTTTGATTCGCGATCTATACTTCACCAAGTAAACCGCCTCTTCTGTCGTCGCGTGCGCTCTCCGTGAACCTGGAACTGTTTCTCACGCTTGTTCCTTAATGTGCGTCTCCAGGTATTGGGAGGCTCTGAGGGCAGGAATCCACATCCTCATGCGAAGGTGGGAGCTCTCAGGCTATCTCTACGCCATAGCTACCTCGACGGAACCATGCTGGAAGCAGATCGCGCTAGATTGCAATGACTTTGCCGCTGATCTGCTGAAAGTGTTCCGCCACTGGCTGTCTACGGAGAAGGCCCCTCCTGGAACGGAAGAGCAGGGTGAAGATCTCCCCTTCGTGAGCTCAACGTTTAGGAAAAACCGGCCGTCCCTAGGTAATAGGGGAAGATAAGCTGTTCACGAATAACGCTGGCCTGCTTGGACCTTTGTACTGCTTTCTTCTTCAATGTTCACTCTCTGGTTCTTTGATTAGCGCAAGCAGGCTTCTCTTCCGCTGTCCTTCTGCTGCAACTGCTCAACTGCTTGCCCGTAGCGGGACTTCCTGATACATTAGCCGACGGGATTGACGGTGACTCCTCTGCCGCATGCTTCTGTTTCTAGCTGATCATCCAGACATCGCGAAACACTTTGGCGCAGGCAGACGGAGTTCACTTAAGGCTGAGGGCGGCAAGGAAGTAGCGAAGGATGCCAAGAATCCCCTCATTCTCAAAGCGAAGAGAGGCAGCACGACGCTGCAGAGGAGGGTTAGCCCGGTGCCCAGCTCGTTCACCCTTGTCCAGTCCCAGACTGTGATGACTAAGTTTATCGATGCGCTCATGGACGTTTTCTGGGCAGGTCGAACAGAACTCCTGCATTTATTGCCATTAACAACCTCCCCCTCCTTCTCTGTGTCTCTCCCTGTCTCTCTCTTCTTCTCTCTCTTTCACGACGTCTGTGTGTGTGTTTGTACGTTCTCTCTCTATCCTCTCGTCACCCGCTACCTCTTTTATCCAAACCGCTCTACATGTTACCATATCTCTTGCGACAACCCTGGCTGTCTCTTCACCTGGAGAGTACTTTCTGTCATCATTTCGGCATCTACTGTGGCCTCTGTTCCTATGCCTCCATGTTCCTACGGCAAGATTTCCCTTTGACCTGGACTGGTCGTTGGTTTCTTAGCTTTTCAGAAAGAGAGCAGCGACTCTCTTATCCTAATCATTCTGTCAATAGGGACCATGGCAGAGCTGGAGCGGATGGATGTCATGTTCGCCATGCATGCTTCCGCGTCCATCTTCCTTGAGTCCAAAGTGCTTCACTCACGGATTCAGGTATGCGTGGTCGGCCTCACGTTCGGCCTAGTCCTCCTCCCTCGTCTCCCAGGAGGTGGCACTGCCATAACTGTCTTCGTTTCTCCCGATCTACTCTTGCACTATTTTCTTTATAGCCTGTCTGCTGTTGGTGTCTCTTGCGTATCTCCCCTATAATTTGCTCTCCCTAGCTTCAGTGCTCACCATCAGTCGCAGGAGCTGTACTGTCCTTCGTTAGCTGACTGGAATTGGACCTTCAGCGCTACGGAGCATGATATCGTTCAACATCAAGTGATTCATGACCAGTGCCTCCTCTTGGCTTCCACTCTCTCCAGTTGGTCAGGACTGTTCGCGGGTTATATCGCAAAGTACAGCCGTCACTGGCTGAGGTAAGTCAACTCAAATAGAAAAGGGATAAATCCAAGGCGTCATAAGCAGAGCGAGAAAGGGAAGGCTTTGATATTGATGTCATTTTGCCAGTTGTCAGACTGCTTGTTGCCTTCGGTTAACTTCTAATTCTTGTCCGTCACGGCCGTGCAGGACATACATCCACATCACCAAAATCGAGCTGGATAACCTCAGCGCCTGGGTCCGCACCCAAGTTCTCACTCCTCACACTTCGAAGCGAACAATCGTGAGCGGCATCACCGGAGTCGCTGTACTGCTGCAGTTTTGGGCAGACATGCGGCCACTGCTAGAGAATCACTCCAGCTCGCGTCCTCGAGGAAGCGCGGCCAATGCTGATGCTCGCTGGGTCGATCAGACTCTGAATGGGGTAAGAGCGCGTTTGTTAAACATGCTGCTTTGGCGTGAGCTGAGTAGGCTCTCTGCTGGCGCACAGATCAGCCTTGAGATCCAAGGGTTGATGTCCGCGCTGGTTCGTGAGCTAGTAGCCAATGTCGAGTTCTATGTTAGGGCATACATACTAGTCGGAGTGGACGAGCAGGTCAGTAGGGTGCCGCTCAAAGTGACCGAGTAGCGCCTAAGTTTATTTCCCTATCCTCTTGCCTTCGTGGGCAGTTCTGGAAGAGCCATCGTCACTTCTTTGAGGGCAAGCGCTGCAGTTACTCAATTCAGGCCTGGCACATGCACCTCAAGGGCTTGCTCTATATCATTAGCGACTGCCTCAGTGCTACGCCCGCTAGCGCTGCGCCAGTTGCAACCTCAGCACTAGTTGAAGCGTTCATGATGGCACTCGACACGACACGTAAGAGCTAGCTCTTTCCTTTCCCCTCTCACTCAGTTGGTCTCTCAACTCTCCACTGTCCCTTTGGCGCGCCGTGGCCCTCTCCCTACAAGCAAACATATCTTCCCAAAGCTCCGCTTCACTATAAATATCTCGCGGGAGAGTCCTCTACGGAATTCCTCGTCGTCTTTCTAACAAACTTTCCCTGCAGTGAGAATATTTGCTCAGAAGTACATGGCCATCCTGCCCTCCAGAGGGAAGATTGCGCAGTATCGTGTGGATCTGATGTACCTCGTCACCTTCGCGCTCACTCTACAAAGCTCTCTGGTCAGCCGTCTCGGCTGCAAGAATGTCACGAATCTTTTCGATTCTCACGGTCAGACAAACGATGTATATCTTCCACTTTCTGGCGCTTTCGATAAGCTTATCTCCATTGATGCCTCTGTGACCGTGGTACTCCCTGGTGCTGCTCTCTCCCGTCGCTTGCCTCTCAATCACTTAGCCCTACATTCTCGCTCCAAGCAGGCTGCAGCAGCGCCGCCGCTGGCATTAGTTCAACGTGCAACACCCTTCTCCTCTTAGTTGCCACGGTGACGGGCCCTATATCCTCCGTCACGGCCTTCTTAGAGCGGCTGCAAGCCAAGAAGGACGGAACTGACAAACAGAAAGAAGCGTCAGTCAAAGGTATGTTGTCATACTAGGCTTACGTTTTCCTCCCATGTCTGTGACTGATGGAGAGACAGTGCCCGTGGTTGCAGCAGACGGGACAAAAATAGTGCTCGAGGGCGGCATTGGTTCTTTCTATGACATTATCAGGACCAGAGAGGACAAGCTGACGGAGATTACTGATGTAAGGCGCTTAGAAAGCAGCGTGCAGAGCTAGACCCTCGTCCCTTTAACCCTTCCGCCTACGCCATCAGGTGTTCGATGTGACGGTGGATATTCGCCTCGTTGGAGATCTGCCAGAAGCTGTTCTCCACCATCGGGAGATTACCGAGAATCTTCCGGTACGGGCCAGGACCGCTTGGTTGCCCTTAACAGGATCCCCTGTCTGACCTTAGCTGTGCTCTCTCTTTCTCTTTGTCTCTCTATTGCTCTTTCTTCCTCTGCAGTGGGAACGTTTCCTCGACGCCTCAGCGGCCCCGTTGGCTGACTGTTTGAGCTTCATTGGCAAGCGTCACGAGCTCAACCACTGGGACTATCCTCCCTTAAGTGGGGCCGAAGCAAAGGGAGGCGAGGAGCTGCGAGAGGTGCGTGACCGACTTCTATCTGAGGCTCTAGAGGCAGGTAGACAAGCCGCAGAGACTGATCAGCTGCCGTCATCGCAGGCTCTGAGTGCGCTGCAGAGCGCCTGATCGGAAACATCAGGAAGTCCACCCCTGTGCGAGGCGCTTTAAGGAATCAGCCTAGGCATATAAGGGCTAATTTGTATAAACCTTAAAGAGACTTTCAGTCATCCGTTACATACAATGTTAGGATCTCTCTCTCCCCTTCTCTCTGTCTCTCTCTCTCTCTCTCCCTCTGTCTCATTCACTCTCACTCTCTCTCTCCCCAACCCGCTTTCTTTGCTCTGTTAACTTCCTGAGTCTCTCTCTCGCTCACTCTCTCTCTCTCACTCGCTCTCTCTCTCACTCTACCTAAACTCTCTGGGTTTGTCTCTTGGACACTCTTCCTTCCGCCCCGTGTAACTTGTTGATTGATCCACTTCTGCTTGCTTCTTTCTTATCCTGGCCGACCATCCTTGCACTCTTTGGGTCTCTCACTTTCTCTCTCTTTCTCTCTCTCTGTCTCTTCTCCTCTCTCTCGCTCCTCCTCCGCCCTTGAGTGCGGGTATATCTTCCCGTCTAGATAGGGCAATCAAGCGCTCGTCCCCTCAGAGCCACCTTCATCGCCCTCTCCTTCGCATCCCTAGAACATTCCTGTCACGCACTTCTGTCTATTTTTCTTGATGCTACTCCCTGGGCTTCTGACCGCTAGTTGGCTTCATCTCTCCCCTGTTGCCCCCACCTCCTCCTCCTCCTGCAGCGTCTTCCATCTCTCTTCTTCCCTTCGCCCCTGACTTGGCTCTACCTTGGCCGAGCCATAGGCTAGAGCCCCTCTCTCCCTCTCTTTCTCTCCCTCTCTCTTGTTCAATATTTACTTTTCCTGGACAGCATCAGTGGTGGCAGTATCTCAATATCCTTTGTCTCCTATTCTCACTCTCTCTTTTCTCTCTCTTCCCCATCTCTCCCACCTAACCTCTTAGCGCCTACTAGCATGACAGCTCACTCCTGAGAAAGTAGACTGTGACACAAAGAAGAGAGAGGATGAGTCAAGGGACAGACAACAACGCGCCGCCAAGGCTTAGAAACTTGAGATGGAAGAACGAGCCAGAGCTGTACGTCAATGACCGCCCGCTGCTGGAGGTTCTATCTTGGCTAGCCCAGCGCATTGAACAATGTGAGGACGGGATGGGCCAGGTGGTGAGGAAGCAGCCTCAGTGGTGTCAGGAGATGCACCAGCTGCTCTCAAAGCTAACTCTCGACCATGAGAAGACCAAGCTGGAGCTCGAGGCGGTGAGGATTGTATCCCTTCCTCTCTCTCCGGCCCGTTCTCCTCTTTACGATGTTCATATCAACCCTCTGGGTTTCGGCATATCTTCCTCTCTCTTTATCTCTTTCTCTCTCTCTCTCTCACACACACACAATCTCTCCCTCTCTCATAATCTCTCTCTCTCTCACTTGAACTCTCTCTTTCTTCTCTCCTCTCTGTCTTTATATTACTCTTATAATAAACCTGCACCTCCCCCTCTCGGTCCCTGTGGCTCTCCTCTCTCTGCTCTGTCAACTACCTCACAAAATGTTCATCTGCGCATTGACCTGACTTGACTCACTCTCTGGTAGATGAAGAGCCAGCTTGGCGGTGCGGCTCCTCAGCTTGGCACCTCTTCCGTCCTGCCGCCGGTCATAGAGACCACTCCAGATCCAGAAGGAGTAAGCCAAGCGCTAGCGGTCGGATCACCGTCAGAGACACGGAGCAAAGGTAGCACTAGAAGACCACGGCTGCTGCAATTGCGGTCAGGCAATTCGCTGAAAGTGAAGCGCACAGCCTCCAATCAGGACGGAGATGTGGCTTCTGTGACTGATGATGAAGTCTCTGCGGTCAGTGATGAAGATTATCGGAGCTTCATCGACCGAGAGCTGCTCCGCGTGGAGTCGCTAGCGGTATCCTTAAGGAGTATGGTTGAGAAGAGGGTGGAGCTCCAAGAGCTCAGAGACAGTGGCCAAGATGAGCTCATGCGAGCGGAGCTGGACAATATTCGCCTCCAGATGGAGCGGAAGGTGAGAGAGAAGAGAACTCTAGAGGCATGAGCGAGAGTAACCAAGACCAGGAGATAGAATGACCGAGACAGAGAAGGATACGGAGACTCACCTTCCTCACCACTTTCTTCTGTCCTGTGTCCCTAGGTTTCAGTCAGCGAGTTCGACAATCTAGAGGGGAAACTGTCAGAGCTTGCTACTCAGGTGCCCTTCCATTCTCATTCTTTGTCTCTTGTTGCTACCTTCGTAAATAGCTGTAGATCTTAACACCTGCATCTGGACGCAGCTCTCAACGGACATGCGGCGACAGGAGGATGCCATGGCCAGTCTTGAGAGCAGGCTGAAGAACTTAGTCGCCGAGAAGAACAAGGCGGTCAGCCAGCAAATGGGAGAGGAGAGGGCAAGAGTAGAGAAGCAACACTCTCTGCTGCGTAAGCAGCTAGAGGACATGACAGCACAGCTTCAGAAGCATGCGGAAGAGCAACAAAGCATCTTGAGGCAGGACGTGGAGGACAGTATGGATCTGCTGGTCGGCCAGATGGAGACCTTGCAGACAGAGATGAGAGAGATGGGGGACCAGCTCAGCGAGCAAATGGAGAAGACTGCGGTGGAGAACGTAAAGAAAGTCACTGAGGACCAGGTACGAAAGTGATGAGCTAGGAAAGGGACCGCAAAAGAGAGAAAGACGAAGGAAGAGAGCCTCTAGAGATACACAAGGAGGTTAATGACAAGCCAGACCAGAGCATGCATAGCCTCAGCTTTCCAAAGTGATAGATTGAAGACGGGGGGAATATCGGCCGCGAGCATGACGGCAGCAAACTCAAAGCATTGAGCGCAAGAGGAGAGCGGGAGCAACAACGAGGCCGAGAAGACAGTGGAGGAAACCAAACACATCGAGAGGGAAAGACAGACAGAGGGAGAGAGAGGCAGAGAGAGAGAGAAAAAAAGGGAGAGTCTCTCGGTGGTTGCATCGGCCAGAGAAACTATTACCCTGAATGTCCTCATTGAAGCTACCGTTATTCTGCAGACCCAAGCGCTGGTGGGTTCGATCACCGAAGCCCTGTGCAACGTAGAGCGGCTCTCAAAGGAGGTCGAGAAGATCGATGCTGCTCTGCAGGAGGATCAGAGCCAGCTAACAGGACTAAGGAAGGATATGGCTACCTCCCTTGAGGCCATGAAATCATCCAACGCTCAGGCGCTCGGAGGCCTTAAAGCTGAGGTCAATCAAGGTTTCGAACGCTGGAAAAACGAGCTGGGGAAAGAACTGAAGGAAGTGCAGGAAACGGTTGGTCTCAAGCCCTTGTCTGAATCGAGTTTCTCACGCCTCTGTCTGTCGCTTTCGTCTTAGCCTTCGCCTTGTCTTTATTTCCCTAGAACGCCAGTCCTTCACACTGGCGTCTTCTACCTGAGAATCTTCCGGTGCCTTGGGTTCAGGGCAGTCAAATTTCTTACCTGGGTTGGAGTCGTCTATCCCTCATGTCATGCCCTCACGTCATTTTCACTCTTTCTTTACCTTTTGAATAGACCAAGGCTCAGGGCCTCTCTATGAAGGCCATTGAAGACTCTAGTAAGAAGCTTTCCATAAAAATGGAAGATGAAGCGGCAGCCACTAAGGAAGCCCTTCGGACCGTGGAAGCGTCCTGTGCGAAGCTCTCAAGCGAGCTGCAGCCCATGGTTGACGAGGTGAAACAACAGGTGGAGCAAGTAGCCGCTAGCTTGCAGGCCCAGAGTGGCCGGCTGGAGATGATCGGAGAGCTCGAGAGGGACATTGAAGTGCTGAAACAGTTTGACGCCAGTCAGAGAGCTTTCCAACAGAAAGTGGCTGAAGAATTCATGCGCTCAGATATGCGCTTTGATGCCATAGAACCTATGGTTAGAATCAAGCTACCAAGGTATGGGCCATTCCCAGAGTTATTTGCGTAAGGGAATAACAGGGAGAGAGAGAAAGCAAGCGACCGAGCGAGAGAGAGAGAGAGAAAGCGAGGCACACACAAAGGAAAGAGAAAAGGCAGACAGAGAGCAAGAATAGAGAGAGAAAAGAGAGAATGCAGCCCTAAGGACACTAGGAGTCAAGATGTGACCAAAGATTTGAAAGACTACCGAAGACCAAGCTCTTACCTTACTGTCTCCTAGCCTAGAAAGCGCGTTAGAGAATTTTATTGCTGAGAGTCGAGAGCGAGCCGCGAAGATTGAGAAGAGTCAGGAGATGTTTTTGGACCATCTAGCGGCTTTCAAAGAGAAGATAAGGCTGTTGGATGTGGAAGCTTCCACCCATCACAAGCTGCTCAACCACACGACAGAAAGCCTAGAAGAGCTCAAGCAGACCTTCCTATCCCACCAGGAGAAGTTCAGCAAAGTGCACGCTCTGATAATTGAAAAAGCACCTATTCTTTCTCGTCTCACAAAGAGCTCCCTCTCTTTGCGAAGTCTCAGTATGTCCGATATCGATGAGGAAATAGCCGCCCTGGTGCTCAGCCTGGCCACCAAGTGCGTCAATGTGGAGAAGAGTGGAAAGGCATTCGAAGGCTATGAGTACAGCTCAAGGTACGGGGACCGAGTCGGAGAATGCCTCAATTGTGTCTCTCTTGTCCTCTTCTACTCTATCCTCGTCTGCAGATGATGGCGCCTGGCCTGAGGTCTCTACCTTCTAGTGTCCGCCCTGCCTGTTCTTCCTTCTCAACGTTCCCGTAGTTTCCCTTGATGGTGCTTGCTGAAGTTATGCCCTTGTCTTCTTGTTTCCCGCTATCGCTCTCTCTTCTCTCTACAGGGTGGGTCAACATCTGGCGGAGCTGTTTGCTGTCAAGTCGGAGCTTGAAGTCTTGCGCAGGACTGTCTGCAATGAACCTGCGCAGAAGGTCGCTGGTGCATCCAACGTGCATCACAAGGTGAGACGCACAGTCTTGGCCTATCTCCTGTCCCTTAACAGCTTCCGCCGTCATCTTTGGATAATTAAAGAACTTCGCAGGCCTTTAGCCTTTCCCATCTAGGAGGACACTCCTCCGTCCTCTCCCTTCTATCTCCCGTATGCCTGTTACTACCATCAATGTCATCACGTCTCGTCTTACACTAGCACTTCTCCTTGTCCTTTCCTGCTGTTCCAGGTGGAGGACCTGGAGAAGAGCCTTCATGACGCGAAGACGAAGGTAGCGGTGGAGTTCTATCAAAAGCTGGTAAACAAGCTCAACAACTTGAATCCGGAGCCCATTCAGCCCGCGCAGGTGACCTTTGAGGGCCATAGTAGACACCATACAAGACGAAGTGGATGAGTGACATGCTGCCAAAGAGAGAGAGATATACCGATTGCTTGGGAGATAGTGCAAATTATCGCGTTTGGACACAAGTATATATGTAGAGTGTACGGCCAGCTGAGTGTCCAGTGAAAGGAAAGAGAGACGTCGACACTGAGAGCTAAGCCAGCTTGTCAGCCAATCCGAACTGCCTGTCCTTCCTATACTTCTGTAATCGTAACTCTTCTCTCTCTCTCTCTCTCTCTTTTTCTCTCTCTCACGACGGCCATGTTTTCCCGGCCTTCCGCCTTTCCCTTTGTCTTACTGATCACATCCTCCCTACTTCACTGTTCGGACCTCAACAGGAAGAGCGGGTCCACTTCCTTGGTTGCCTGATGAAGTGCATTGAGACCTCTCTGTTGGGCTACAGCTACGGCACTAAGAGCACAGATCAAGGGCCCGTTCTCTCTAAGTACCGAGGCGTCATTCCTGTCTGTGGCACCTGCAACCGTGCTCTGGAGCCAGGAGGAGCCCCAGACCCCGGCTCTCCCTTGAGAGCTCTCAATGACTTGACAAGCGATGAGAACAACAAGGGCGCCGTCCTGCATGCTCAGGACGGCATAAGGCCCATGATGAATCCCCAGGGCTCGAACTTCGTGTACAAGGGAGGCTTCAAAATGCCAAGCAACAGCCCTGGCAAGAAGAGCAGCGTCTCGCCTCCAAAGCTAGCACATCAGGGACATGAAAAGAGGAGTACCGCTGGACAAGAGGTAGAACAGGGACCGCCAGAGAGCATCACCGACTTTGTGCTGCAGAGCCAAGAGCTTTCTCAGGCTGATCCTGTCAAGTTTCCGCGGATCTGATGAGGCAGAGAGCGACAGGGGCAGGGGCTAGACAGTTCCCTAGGTCTTCCGACTAGCTTGAGGAGCAGTCAACTAGTATTTATTGGGCATGCAGTGTATATATATAGAGAGAGGACTAGAGCACGAGGAAGGCTCCAAGGTTAGGACAGAGTCAGTAGCAGGGAGAAGAGGGTCAGAAGACAGTGGCAGCCCACACAGATAGATATTTATGCTCCATAATGAGTGAGAACAATGGGATCAGACAGAATACCGAGCGCTTTCCCACTGAATTCTTCATCACGGACAGCAGGCATGCCTCGGAGGAAGGACCAGCGAGCTCCAGAGACTCATCTCACACGGCAACAGTGTCTGGCCTTAGCCCTGTCCTCTCATGTCTCTCCTCTTGCTACCGCGCTTCGTCCGCTTCTCCGCCAAGCCTATGCTACGCCTAGTAAGCCATAGAGCTGAGGTCCATCCTTGTCTAATCCTCAGTCATTCGCAGTCCATCCGCCAACATCTGGACTCAGAGTCTTCGAGCGTTTGAGGCGCCGCTTTCTCGAGCTCAGAGGAGAGAGAAAGAGGGAGAGAGAGAGAGAGAGAGAGATGATGATGTGAATGAGAATCTGTGCATCCCACCCACCGTCTCTGCTAATTGATTTACAGAATAGAGGACGGATGGGCGATTGGTGCTGGACATGATCGCATCATTGCTTTTCTCTCTCTTCTCTCTCTCTCTCTCTCTGTCTCTCTCTCTGTGTCTCTCTCCCACTCTCCCTCTCTCTCACTCTCTCTCTGTCTTTCCCTCTCTCTCTTTGTCTCGCTCACTCGCTCGCTAGCTCTCTCTCTCTCTCTCTCCTCCTCGCTCTCTCTCTCCCTCTCGCTTCTATCATCTCTCGAGCCTGCTGAGGGACAGCTGATGGTCAGGCAGAGACAGCACCAGGCACAGAAGCACAGAAGACGGCAAAGCACTGTCAGCAGAGCCTCTGTTGGCGGACGGAAGAAGACAGAGACGAGTGGCAGGAAGCTGCCGAGCTTAGCACAGTCTCTGCTGCGTACCAAAGCATGGGCCGCAGTCCTCCCAGCACCTCTGCTGGCGAGAGGCCTCGCTTGGCGAGCTATGAGGCCCCTGCGCTGCTTGGAGTGGACGACAATACGCTGCCCCTGCACTATCGCTACCTGCTCTCCACGGATGGGAATGAGTGCGCAACCTCCAGATCTGAAGGTGATATAGAGATCCCGCGGATGTCGCTAAAGGAGCTCTCCAGACGCAATGCACCCAAGCTCTGGAGCCTCCTACAGGCCCATTCCTTCGTGGTGCTGACAGATATTGGCGCCATGGAGTCGGCTTACAACGCATGCGTCCAAGAGCTGGAGAGCTTCTTCCTTGGAGCTTCCCCAGAGGCAAAGAAGAGCTCGACTGGAAGTACAAAGTATTTCAATGAGCGCGGCATCCCGATGTGGTACTGCGGGTATGAGCTGATGGCCATGAGAGAGGCCTTCCGTCTTCACGTGGCACGGCCTGAGAGTCAGTCCTGGCCCTCAGAGAGCTTCAGGGTCGCCTACTTGCGCCTCTGTGGGCTGCTGAAGCGGCTCTGTGATAGGGCGCTGGGGGTGCTGGCTTCGCATAAGGAGGCACCTGAGGATCTCTTTTTTTATGAAGAGCACAACGAAGATGAAGACTTCTCTGTGTGCTATGCGCTCCACTATCCAAACTCCGCTTATAAGGAGCTAATGAATGTGACAGGTGAGACGGACTGAGGGAGGAGAGAGAGAGACACAGAGAGAGAGAGAGAGTGATTATGCTGCAGGTCAGGTGACTGAGGAATTGACACATTTGTCGGAGCTCTGGGATTAGGAGCAACAAGGATGGATGCTGGGTGAACAGAAGAGACACTGCGACCCTTCTTCTGGTAAGAGGGGAGAGAGAGACACCGAGAGAGGGAGGAGCGAGGGAGGGAGGAGAGAGAGAGAGAGAGAGACAGGAGGGAGAAATAGTGGGCACGGGTCTGTTTGAGCAGTGTGCAGGGAAAAGAGAACGTGCGGCGGTTGACGCTTTCCCTAGAGGGCTGGAGAACCGAGTCAGGAAGGAGCAACGGCCGTCAAAAGGAAGAGCGTACTATTATTGGAGCCGAGACTGGCACATAGCTAACCCTTCATAGGGAGACAGACCGGAGATTAAGGGAAATCACTCTAAACTCTCTCTCGTTCTCTTCAGAGCACGTAGATCCCAGTCTCTTCATTGCGGAGCCTGTGGCTGATATTCCTGGCCTTGAAGTCTATGACTTGAAGTCCAAAGCCTGGCTGGAGGTGCGTCGACATTCTGGCAAAAGCCTCTCTCCAAAGCTTGGTCCTCCTAACTCTTTCTCCTTCAAGCCGTCTCCTCTTCCCATTCAACTGTCCCTGTGCCCTCGTCTCTTGTCTACGTTTCCAACTCCTAGTATATACCTGCCCAAGGCCGCATCTTCCTTAGCTGACCCTCCGTTGTCCAGGTAGAGAACCTCTGTCAATCTAGGAAAGAGATAGTTTTGTTTGGTGGCAAGGCACTTCAGGCTGCAACAAAGAATCGGATCCAGGGCGCATCGCACAGAGTGAGGCGTAAGGATTGTCAGGAGAATCGGATTTGCTTCATTTTTGAGCAGAAGTATAGACAGGTATGACGGAAGAGTTGAAACCAAGCTCATTATCTCTCTCTCTTCTTTCCTGGAATGCGCTTCTTCCTCTCCCCGTCTCGGTGTGCCAGTCTCCGTTTCTCACTAACTCATCCCAGCGCTGGGGTTGATTCTTCCTTTACTCTTCCGTCTCTCATCTCTCTATGTCTATATTCTCTCTTGGCCGCCCTCTTTGTACGAATCGGCACTCACTCTTCAAATTTCTATACCGCAGTTCTATCAAAGTTGACGGGCTGGCGACAGTCTCTCTTCTGGCGTGTTTCCTAAAAGCTCCAGAATGGAGTCGTTCTGGAAGCTCTTATCCAGCTGATACTTCTCCCTTGCATAGTCCAGCGCTGTCCTGCCGTACTGAGGGGAAAAACGCGCGCTCAGGCTTCACGGAAGCCATTCTCATCCAATGTCCATCCCTCTTCTTCTTCTCTACCCTTTCACTTCTTCTGAACCTTGGTCGTGTCTATTCAACAAATAACTCTTTAGCTCCTCGTACCGCATCCTCTCGGTCCAAGCTCACGCCATGCCGCAGTAACAGCGCAACAATCTCTGGCAGACTCAGCTCACATGCCGTCATCAGAAGGGTTTTCCGGGCTTGAAGTATCACATTCGGATCCGCCCCGCTATTGATAAGGAGCTCTGCCGTGGCGGAATGGTTCCCCATGCAGGCCTGTACAGAGTCATCAGCCGCCGAAGAGAGGTAACACGTGGCTTGTTGGCTCTCTCCATGTCCTTACCCGGGCGAGGGGTGTCAATCTCCGCTGGCAAGGAGGCAGGGAGAGTTGGATAGTGCGCTAGATATGATGAGCCAGCGGGCTGGTCCCTTACCTTATCGCGAGCCCGAACATTAGCACCTAGCTTTAGGAGAACCTAGGACGTTAAAGGGAGGAGAGCGATCGTAAGAGAGAACTCGACGGCGCTAAGGACGTAATAATGGACTATGGATAACCTCACAGACTGCAGTGTGCCCATGACTTGCAGCTTCTATCAGCGGTGTGCTCCCGTACTGTCATCGCAACGCCATCAGCGCCAGACAAAGCGTCATCCTTCAAAAGACAACGTTCCACTTACCTGATCTGGAGTCTCTAAGAGAGACTTCTCCTTTGCCAAAAGGACCCCAACTACTTCTGCATGACCCGCACAGGTAGCCAACAAGACGGTGGTGCAGCCCGCCTAAGGGGAATGAGTCTGGGTCAATATCGACCCATATGCTCTGCAGGGTCATCATCACCTACAATATCTAACGCTGCAGGTTTGAGTCCTAGCTCCAGGAGATACTCAACTAGCTTCAGATGCCCGCCCAAGGCGGCGAGGTGGAGGGCCGTCCTGCCTGCCTGTATGGAGGACATTGAGCGGCTATGGAACGCAGGGAAAGTCCGAACAGTGGCATGGACTTTCACCTGATCATTTATCCAGATGTTACACTTCGCCTTGACTAATAGCCTTGTACAAGCCTCATGACCTCTGGAGGCTGCCAGCAAGAAAGGGGTGCAGCCAAACTAGGAGGGCAATGAGTGAAGAAAGAATCCTCAGGAAAGATATAGAGGGACAGACGAACCTTATCTGGGCAATCACTGCCTTTCTCTATGCTGACCTCCTCAGTCAAATAGCTCTCGATAAAGAACTGCACAAGCTTTGCGTGCCCGTTGACGGCGGCGATGTGCACTGGCAGCCAGCCTGACTGTCTCGAAAAGAAGAACAAGGGGCGCTCCGTTAGCCAGCTGCAGGGTTGTGACCTCTCTCTCTCACTCTCTTTCGCTCTGTGTCTCCCTTCTCTCCCCTCTCTCTCTCTCTCTCTCTCTCTCTTTCTTTTTTCTCTCTCTCCTTTTCTCCAACCCCCGTCCTCTCTCCGTTTTGCTCTTTGTATACTATTTCTTAGTTGAGCTTTCCCTGCCTAGCTCTGATTGCCTCAGTCCACCATCTTCAGCGTTTCTTAGCCTCATTGCTGCCTCAGCCCATGAGCCGTGAGCAAGCATCCTACCAGATCCGTCGCATCTCTTTCATGTCCATTGTCCCAGATCAGCTCCACCTGATCAAGGTCACCAAGAGCAGCCGCCTCAAAGATTCTGCTATTGCATCTTTGCTCTGCATCGACGGTAGAGCAGCAGACCTTGTTTGAGCAAGAAGCTATTTTTGCTCCAAAAGAGCTTTCCTGCCAACCGTCAACAAAGAGATAGGAGAGAAAAATCTACCGACTCACCTAGGACCTCAACCTCTCGTATGCTGGTGTCTTTGACAGTCCCTTTCGCGTTCCTTACCCAGAACTTAGCGTAGGACGGCTGCTGGATAATCTTCACCTCGTACTTCTGCTCTGTGTCAAGTTTGGAGGGGAACTGGAACTTTCCGTCCATTCTCAGAGTTAGCTCATCCATGTGCGGCAAGCAGCGGAGGGTGACGAAGCTCTCAGGGTCATCCACAAGGCCACGCAGCCTACCGCCGATGCTGAAGCGGTTCTCTATCGGCAAGATTAACGGTTCCAATATCAGAGTGAAGGCCTCAACAGCGGCTTTTGATACGACAGCTGTCCATGCCCGAGCTCAACTTACCGTGACATTCAGCTCTGATGTGCAGGTCTCCAACCATCACGCCCCCGTGTTTTCCCGTCTGGAAGGTGATGGTCTGGCCCTTCGGATGCCGCAGGACCTGCAGAGCATGTAGAAAGCCCTCGCGTATGCGATTGGGAAACTCAAAGGGTCCGTTCTCCTTGAGAATGAGCCTGTTTTGAGTGCTGTCACCATATCCAATCTCACAGCTGAGGCTCTCGGGCATTCCGCTCAACTCCCCCGTAAGCTGCGTCAAGAGTTAAGATAAGTCGGAGCCAAACGGGAAGAGCTTGACTAAGTACGGTTCTACCTTCCACAGAGGCTTAGAATGGATGGTATCGAAGCATTGTCCGCAGAGAGACTGAGAGACGTAGTCGCAGACAGTTTCTATGCAGCAGAGCTCAGCCAGTACTCCACAAGACTGGCAGTAGATGAGCCCCGTAGTGTCGTAAGCACTGCGGTGTTCTGGCTGCAGCACTTTTCTGAATGCATGCCTTTCGTCCTTCTCCTTCCCCATACCTTGCGCTAGCATAACGCTGCCTAGCGCTACAACGCCTGCTTGATCCTCCAACGCCATCGCGATGCTGGTGGGACCTTGCCGATCTATAATCGGCTCTGCTTGATATCTGAAGACTTACTACTCCAGTTTTACTCCTTATGAAGCCTTCGTTCATGGAGCTCCAGGCCTCATTCCTACTACCCAGCTATGGCTCACATCAAACCCAGACATCTACAGTCCCATAACTAAGGCAACTGGTCGCACCACCAGTGTTTGGAAGGGCTACTTGCGATAAGAGAAAGCTGGAACGCGACGAAAAGAAGAGGGAGGAATCTGACCAAGGGGAACAACACAAGCGCGAGCTTTTGTCTATAGATTATGAAAGGAAGGACCTCTGCTCCAGCAAGGCAACCCTAGTCCTTCAGGGGTCAGAGGACTGAGGACAGCTGAGGTTGCTGGAAACAGGAGGAACGGAGGGCGATTGAGGGAGGGATGAGACGGTAGTGCCTCTGAATAGACAGAGAGCAACGTACGATAGAGAAGTGAGAGAGAGAAAGAGAGGGAGAGAGGAGAGAGAGAGAGGTGAGAGGGAGAGACAGAGAAAGAGAGAGAGGAGAGAGAGAGAGAGACAGAGAGAGAGAGGGGAGTGAGAGAGAGAGAGAGAGACAGAGGAAGAGACAGAGGAAGAGAGAGAGGGGGAGAGAGAGAGGAGAGAGAGGTGAGAGAGAGAGAGAGAGAGAGGCAAGAGCTGTGAGGATAGAGGGGGAGGAGGAGGGAAGAAGAAGCCCTAGTTGGCCCCTACAACCGACGAAGCAGCAGCAGCATGATGAGTGATGATCCAGCCTCTGCCACACTGCGGACGGCCCAACAGAGAGACAGAGATGGCAGACCGTCTGGTAGCTGAGCAGGACCGTGACGTTTCGTTGCCGTTGTATGCTCTGCTGTAAAACAGTAGTGGGCCGTAGTAGCTGTAACGCGTAGTTCGGTATAGACGTTGCGTGTGTGTGTAGTGATCGTTAGCGGCTCCAAGAGATGTTGAAGCTCAAAGCGGCAGATTGGCGCGGCGAACTCTCTGCAGAGAGATTCGTGCCGAAGAAGCTGCATCTGCGGCCTCGAGATCTAGGAGACCAGACCATGCTTTCATGGAAGATAGAGACCTGCCTTAAGGAGGGGTTGCAGCCTCCGGCCCGTTGATTCTCTCTGAAGGGGTCTCTCCGTAAGCTCCTCCGACTTTCTGGCGCAGCTGTGGTGGGGGAGGCGCGTTAAGATAGTTGTTGTGGTCGTCTCCCTATGATGATGTGAACTGCCGCTGGCATGGTGATTTATGCTGCAGTGGCCTGATCAGAAGAGAATCCCGGACCTCTGGATGTCAATTGCTCAGAGAGTGTCTTCCATTAGACTTTGCGCTTCTTGATCTCTGACAGCCAACCCGGTCGACTCTTCTCGGACTAGTGTTAGCGTTACTACTTCGATCTTCTCGTCCACGATACCTTACTACCTATTCTGACATGCAGCTATCACCTCATGTCAGACGACCTTCCATGGTAGGAATCTTACTGATTTCCCTGCTGAGTCTCCTATGGTTCTCATGGCAAGCCGAGTCATCGGTTGGGCCAGACTATCAGAGGGGAGCCGGGATCGATCCTCATCTTCTCAAGCAAAAACTAGATCTTAACTCCTATGGCAGAGTGGATCCTCACGAGCCCTCGGCGGTTCGCCACTTTACTACGCAGAACTGCTCTATGACGGAAGAGAAAGGGAGCAACGCCGGGCTTCAAGCCACTACTTGCCAGGAAGAAATCAGGCCGACGACGGTTAGTGACCAAAGGACAGAAGTGGTCCTAGCCGCCTTCATCACCAG
>FLMG01002809.1:0-10060 GCA_900088475.1 Hyphochytrium catenoides | reverse complement strand
TCCGGACCAGGCTCTCAGGACTGAGTGATCATTCAGAGAAATCTCCGCACACATCAATACCAAGTCCCTTTGTTATCAATGCATCTAGATTGTGCTCATACAGAAGCTTCAGCATTGCCACCCAGCTCTGTAAAGTTAATCACAAACTTCTATTAGAAGCCGAGATATGGAGCAAACGAAATGTCCCTGTTTATATCTATGGCTTATGGTCAGTACCCCGGAATACCTTCAAGGCTGACTGTCCTAGACAGGGATTTCTCTATGACTGAATATCTTAGGGTTTATTAGGAATAGTTGGCATAGTCAGAATAGCTCTAGATTATGGGACCCCAGTTGGGCTTATAAGTAGAGCACTCTCATCTGATGACATTGTCCAATCACCCCATATAATCCAACAAATATAAATATAACACTTGTTGAGTCTTGAGCCTCTCTCATAAGGAGCAATCCGACAAGTGATAAATGTTGAATGTTCAACTTCGACCGTTCATAGTAGGGAGTTCGAGCTGCAGGCAGATGTTGGTGTCTGAGGGCACAGCTATGTGGAGTACAAGCTGGCAAGCTTAACTACCCAAGTATCAGCTCCAAACTCCCAGTAGAAGCTAAGATAAGGGTAAGGGGACCAGTTCCTGGAACAACCCGGTTGTGGAACATAGGCTGGACTACACAGAGTACATGTACAGTATCAGATGAGAATGGTGTACAAAGCTTCCATCAGATATACAGTACTAACCGTTAGGACGTCGCCAATCTGAAAAGATGAAATGGATGAGGCACTAGTTCCACTGAAGCAGACCTCAATAATTAGCAGGACGTGATCATCATCATCAGAGAAACCCGAGCCGCCGATGAGACGAGCAATCGGGCGAAGCTGCTGCGCATATTTGCCGCGGTGGTGACAATAAGGAGCGCCGTTGTCATTGACCAAGTCTCGGTGGCATATACATCCCAAGCAGCTTTTTTTCTTGTCAGCATCATAATCGTTACTGCACCACCTTTTGTTGTTGAGCTGAAGAAGGTGCCCTCGTGGCGTGGGGTCATAGAACAAGATTTGAGAAGCGAGAGCTGCGAAGGCCAAGCCGGTATCCTCTGATACTCTTCCGTCACCCCGGAGTAGTAGTTCATGCTGCTCTGAGGAGGGCAACGCTAATGTGAAGAAGGGAAAGAGAGACTACAGTGCCGAAACCTTGAAAGCAGCTATGCAAGCCGTTCGACAAGAAAACAAGTCGTTACGGGCGACGGAGAAGGAGTTCCATGTACCTATTAACACCCTTCATAGACACCTCAGTTGACAAGTGCCGTACGGGGTAAGCCCCCTGGCCCAACATCGACCTTGTCTCCTGAGGAAGAGGACGGTATCGTAGAAGGTCTCATCTCTAGAGCAAGAAATGGATATCCAGCTACGACTTGGCAACTGAAAGCCCTTGTATTGGACGTGCTCGCTGATGGAAGGGAGCACAAGTTCTCATCCCATGGGCCTTCCAACAAGTGGATCAGGAACTTCCTCAAGCGGCACTCTGAACGTCTCAGTCTACGGAAGTCAAGAATTCTAGACTCCGACCGCGTGAAAGCTGGTTCCTCCGAGGACGAAGTAGACATCTTTTTCAACGAGTACAATGCCTTCATTAAGGAACACCCTTCTCTTACACCTTCTCAGATATTCAACTGTGATGATGAGACGGGCCTGGACTCTCAGGGCGGACCTGGACTGAGAGTGATTGCCCGAAAAGGAACTAGGGCTGTAAGACATACTAGGGGTCCTAATCGAGAGAACACCACAGCTCTTTGCGCCGTCAGTGCCACCGGGTCCTTTATTCCTCCTGTGTTCTTCTTCAAGGGTAAAAGAGTAGCCAGCAATCTCTTAGATGATGCTCCTCCTGGTAGTGCTGTCGCAGCCACGGAAAACGCATTTATGGACACTGCACTATTTGACAAAAGGTTGGACCATTTCCTTCAACATGCGCCTGCCGGTAGACCGCTGTTGCTCATCGTCGATAATCTGAAGGCCCATACCGCACTGGGTGTGAGAGAGAAATGTGTGGTCAATGATGTTCATCTCCTCTCATTTCCTCCTCATCTAACTCATGCACTTCAGCCGTTAGATGCTGGGATTTTCAGAGCCTTCAAAGCACAGTGGAGGAAGGAGGTACACCTATGGGCCCTCGAGACGAAAGGCAGATCTCTACCAAGAGATCAGAGAGCGAGAGTTTATTACGAAGCTTTCAGGAAGGCAGTCAGCCCGGATATCACTTCAAAGTCATGGGAAAGCACTGGCATCTGGCCTGTCAACAGGCAGAAGGTAAACCTATCTGAATTGAAAGAGAACGTTCGTCCTGCATCATCGTACGACAGTTTAAGCCTCGGGTGGACCCTTTACCGTTAGATGCATTCAGTGACAGGGATAAGAGAAGCCTGCAAAGGCAAGGGATAGATCTTCAAGGATGGAGATCATATCAGATTATATCCAATAATGACCTTCATTCTCCTAACTCCAACAAGAAGGGTAAAAGAACGAGAACAATGCCTCAACGAAGGGCAAACAGAGTTATGGTTGAACAACACCAGCAAGAAGACTTCTCACCCATACTCTACTACTTGCATCAGAGTGGAAGAAGATCAAACAAGAGAAAGAGAAGAAGGAGTATCGCCTAATGGTCAAGGAGGCCTCCCTCTCTAATCGGCTACGAAAGGCGCAGAACAGGAGGGGAGGCCGCGCACGGAGACACAAGAGGAAGAGGAGCAGACAAGGTCAAAGGAAGCACGGAAGGTAAAGATGATGGCAATATCGCTGATGAGCAAGAAGAGCAGCAAACAGATAAAACGAAGAGGAGACGTACATCTGCCAGGTACTGCAGCAATTGCGGACCAGGCAGGGCATTATATCACGACCTGCAAGACGTCATCGTCATCAGCGTCGTCGTGCCTCGGACCAAAAGCTCACAATCAATCCAGCATCTTCTCCTCCGACGTCTCCACAACAGTAGCCAGAGAAGAACCAGCTGCTTCTTTTCCTACTACTACTTTGACCTCTTCTTCTACTACTTCTTCTTCGTCTCTACCCTCTCCGCCAAGAAGTGGTGCACCGGAAAGAACCTCCTCCCTCGTCTTGGCCCCAAACTATGCGGTAATGAAAGATGCAGTAAGGGGTGATGACAATGCTTAGAAGAACAAGTGAGGAAGAAAGGAAAGAAAGAGAAGGAATTTCGCTCATCATCATCGATCGTCAATCTCAGCTCCGACAGCTTCGTAAATCGTTTAAACATCAAGAAGCCCATCAAGGTCACCTTTATGCTGCAGTGACCCATAAAGTAAGAAGACAGATGCTGCTTCTTTCTGGTGCTAGAAGACTACAAGCAGAGACGACACAGCCGCCACTAGGTGCTTTCGCAAGTAATAATAAGAATTGTGCTTGACTTCAGCTTACCTAGACTTCTGCGCCAATCAATTCCAGCGTCCCCGGCCCCAGTTTCATGGGCGACCATCTCAAGTGTCATAAACAAGGCTCTGAAGTGCTGGCCGCGTAACTCTCTGGCACAGGCGCACAGATGTGCCGTTTGCTAATGTGATCAAGATCTGCAAGTGATCATTATTTTTTTGTACTGCAAATGTATGGGTATCTCTGTTCCACATTGGGTAATGCAGTTTTTTTGCGCCTCTGGAAATGGTTACACTTGGAGAGCGCAGAACAGACCGCGGAGGATCTCGAAACGAGATCTAGGGACAGCATAAGGAGGTACGGACTCATCGCTTTCATGAGAAGGCCATCTGAGCTTCTGAAATGCTCGAGCTGCAGAAATCGGGCGAATCTGGCTTAAGTGTTCCAGAACTGGTACCCTTACCCTTATGAGGCAAACGAAATGTCCTTGTTTATATCTATGGCTTATGGTCAGTACCCCGGAATGCCTTCAAGACTGACTGTTCTAGACAGGGATTTCTCTATGACTGAATATCTTAGACTTTATTAGGAATAGTTGGCATAGTCAGAATAGCTCTAGATTATGGGACCCCAGTTGGGCTTATAAGTAGAGCACTCTCATCTAATGACATTGTCCATTCATACCATATAATCCAACAATAAAGAGGTTTTTAGGTCAGGACGACGGGCTAGGAGGCGCTAATGGCTACAGACAGTCGTTAAATGGGCGAATTAAAGCTGATTACAGTTGGATAAAGTACACAAAAAGGTAGGGAAAGCATCACGGCGTAAGTTTAGGTCAATAAAGCATTTAAGACTAGCGTAGGGATTACGACAGGAACACACCAGTAGGAACAGAAAAATAAAATGAAGGTCCTTGAGAGAACTGGACCCTGGAAGTTCTACAGAAGTTTATCCTATAGTTTATATTAGGAGGATGACTTGGGCACTTGGCACTCAAGAAGACTTACAAGGAAGAGATAGGGATTAGCCCATATTTAACATTCAAGGACTTTGGGTAAACTCTGTAGGTTCACTGTTTAAAGCGAAAGGACCTGATCCGCCACTTGTGCTCAGTCAATTCATTAAACCACGTGAGAACTAGGACTCAGGGTCCCAAGCCCTTCACACTCACTCTGAGCATCTCAGTAGACCACATAACCTAAGTAAGAGTGTCTTTCAAAATTCCATACATTATAACATGCACCATACGCCAAACGTACTCTTTCACTAATCTCCGTCTTGTTTATATACCAGGGGTTTCTCCCCTCTGCGTCGTCCGCTGTACATGTTTTTGGTTTCAGCGTCAATCACAGTTCGACAGATGTGAGGGAAATTCGGTGACCTCTTCTCTTGAGCAAAGGACTTTGTTAGATGAAAGATGGGACCAGGCGCAGATTGATCGGGAGAGCGCCAACAGAGACACAGTCATTCTGTCAATTGACAGATAATAATCATCAATTCCCTTTCATATATGTTCATGTAGACACGACAGAGCTTCAGACATCATCAACATCTACCTCTGCTAAAACTCATCAGTGTTGAGTGATACAATGCTCGTTGTCAGTAGTCTCCTCTACACAACCTAGCCTCTCACCGTAGTCGTTACCGGTAATACATATCAGTAGTATTCAAGAATCCAAACTTCAATAGGCTCCCACAATCTAGAGACGACCCTTTATGGCTTACAAGCCGAGGAGAAACACATAATATAATTGTCTCCGAATGCCATACATTCAACTGGAACGAGGCGCAGATTGATTAGAGAGCACCAAGAGAGACGCAATGTTCAGTCAATAATTGACACTATCACTAACACTGCCTATAGTATAGTACATATTCCTTTGGGCTACTGAAGCTGAGCCTCCCAACAGGGTACTGCCCAATGGTCATTGGACACACGTGAACTGGCCATTGAGGGCTTTGAGTCTCAGAGAGTCTGCACGCTCTTTGACGTTACTATCTTCTTCCCGATCGCCGCAATCTAACACATCACTCCTCCATGCAGCGGGTCAGACAGGATACGCCGCAGAGGGTGCGTACAGGAGGAAAGTCGTCTTCTACGCCGAGGAGTGTGCGGATCAGGGCTACGGGTGGTTCCGCCCCTTAGCGTGGGGTCCTTTGGTGGAGTTACGGGGACGGTTTATTTCTACCATGAAAGAATGGCTTAGGGCTATCTCTGATAGGTGTGGCAGTGCGGGTCTTCCTCTCTCGACTCTCACTGCCACCGCTTCAGAAGACGGATCTCTGTCCTCCTGCAACGCAGTAATGGTGGAGAGATGGTGTTTCATAGAATGCCCCAGCGTGCGGACATTGAGGAAGGACGTGGTCTTGGGTCAGCTTCCCGGAGCTTTGCTGGAGGGCTTCTATAGTGTGGTCATCAGAAGATATGGTGAAGTCTTTCTTGCTTGTTGTATCATAGTCTTTTAGTATTTCTAGTAGTTTTCAATTTTATGCTGTTTAGGACATTTATTAGTCACCGACAACTACGTAAAAATAAAGTACATAGTCTACAGGACGAACTTTTTCACGCTCGTCTACAGTAGTAGTTCTAGGGTAGCCGAAAAATGGGACCGAAGTGCCATTCGACCATAGAGACTCGAGTGATGAAGTGAACAGCTAACCTACCGTCCTTAAGGACGGCTGGAAGTGAGGTGTAGCTGACGATATTCTCAATCCACAGGGGAGAGCCCTACTATTATTGGGGGCTATGGCTGAATGTAGAGCTCCTGGAGCTTGCGAACAGTTTCTTTTTCTTCCATGGGCACCTTTAGGGCTAGCTCTTCAAAAAGCGGTCTCCAGCCTTCAACCGAAGAGTGAACGAAGGGAAAGGAAGGGAGCAACGGGTTCAGGAGAGATTCATACAAGGCTATGAGTCAGCTAACGGCAGGACGGCGGGTAACGTTTTCAGAAGTACCTAAGGCCTCTTTCTTGAGTGCCAACAGCAACGTGGGAAATCTTTGGGCCCGAGATAGAGCTTCCAGCCACTGGACTGCCAGCTTGCAGTCGGTCCTTGAACGGTTAACGAGTACGAAGATGAAGGAGACGAGTTGATCAATGAGGAGACGAGTTGATCAGTGGTGAGACCTTTCCAGACGCAGGTGGTTTTCAGAAGTTCTTCAGAGCACATGAGGTTGAAAGGCAGGCGATCTCGCCCTTGGAACTTTAAGTTCCAATCAGAAGCCAGCGGCAGTAAAAGTACAGTAATACCTAACATAAGAGACCCCGATCACTCTAATGATGTCTTCCACTAGCTCCGCTTCGAGTGAGTTTTTCACCAGAGAACAGAAATCTTGAGGGGCCAGCAGCTAGAAAGAAAGATGAGGCACTTAGAGACATCCAATGGCGTAAGTCCAGGAGATCATTATTGGACCCATCCGTAGGCACCAACAACATCGTGAAAGTATAACCACCAGAGAGATTCAAAGACGGTCTGGAAGAGGAACTTAAAGGTAGACAGAGGAATACTCGACACGTTGGTGGCCCACATCCAATAAAGGTGACTCTTAGCTAAGACAGGTCTTCTCCTTTTCCACCTTGAGATATGCCTGCTTCGCCTCCACTCCTCCCTCGGACCCCTTCGACAGGTCCTTCCAAGTTTTCAAGAACTCGAAGAATGTTCTTGGTCGTCTCCTCTTGGTTCCAGAAAGCCCACGTGTCTCTCTTTTAAAGGGAGCAAAGGCCGCGGCCGCGTCATTCCTGGCAAGCACACCTTCAATAGAGTCGTCCTTTGGCTCTTTCAACGGTTCATCTTTCTTCCTGCCTACAGTCTCTGTCTCCTTGAATTCTGTAGCAGTGTGAAGAGTCTGTCTGCCCTTTAATGGCTGACTCTCTAGCTCTGGAGTCTGCTCATCAGGTATATTCTTCGTCCCACTCCCAGCACTATTAACTGATTGCAGAACAAGTTCGACTTCGGTGCTGGGTGCCTTGCGGATTGCAGAACGCAGAAGTTCTCTAGTCCGCCTGCTCTCGACAGCTACGGACTTATTTCCTGGTATTAAGAATGAGAAACGGACCCATAAAAAAAGAGAGTCAAAATGAGTGGAGACGGGACTTTCAAAAGGAGTTTAGCGATCAATGGAAGAGGTCTCGAGTGCAAGGAGGAGTGGAAGTTAATGATACTTTAATGAAGGAGGTGTTGGAAGCAGGAGTTACTATCCCAGTGCAGCATCAAAGGAGAGCGAATCCCAAGTTACGGGACACTGACGACACCATTGACCATCCGTCGATGACCCACAAGAAAATTCGACGGCAAAATTGAGGTTCGAAGGCTCGTACTAGAAAGCAATATCAAAAAATAGACTTAGTCACCTGGATCTAAAACCAGAGCCTGGTGCAGATCTTCGAGGGCAGCCCGGTGCTTTCCAAGCGCATTCCTCGCCATGGCCCGGCGGTACAGGGCCTTAAGATGGCAAGGATCCAGTCTCAGAGCGGCCGAACAATCGTGTTCAGCTTTCGTGAAGTTTCGAAGCTTCAGTTGGGCCATTGCCCTGTTCGCCAGCACAGGAGCGCTCTCGGGTACCAGTGCTAGCGCTTGGGTGTACAGCTTCACCGCTCCTTGAAAATCTCCCTCGCGGAAGAGCTTGTTGCCAGACTCTTTAAACTGTTCACCAGTCGAGAGCGCTTCACTAGGTAGCGGTATTTTTGATCGGATCTTTCTATCTAGCTTTGTCGTTGCAGGCAGACTCGGCTCGTCTGCGCCGTGTGGAGCCTCATTTTCTTGTCCTGAAGCATTGTCAGAATCCAGTTCCTGCGGACAGCGTGATTGTCAGAAGCAGGCAAAGGACAGGCATGACTGAAGAGAAATGAAGGGATCACCTCCTTGATTTGATTCCATCGCTGATATCCCTTGTCGTAAACATGCGCAGCGGGATGCTGGTGTGTGAGTGAAGTACGAACAATATGAGAGAGAGGGGGACACGCGCATAGGCAGAAGTCAGAAAAAGATCCCCCTATGGTAACCGAGATATTATTGAAGAAACACCCGGACGGAACTGTGCACAGAGCAAAGGCATGTGCCTCGGGAGAGAGAGAAAGAGAGAGAGAGGAAAAGACGGAGGAAGAGAGAGATGGAAAGAGATAGAGAGAGGAAACTATGCAGAAATACTCTACGTGGTAAAGGTCTTCCAATCAGGATTAATAGGAAAGTGACCGTAGAGCTCTTGTCCAAAGAGACAGCACACTGAAGTATGTCAAAACAGAGCATCAACCAAATTGAACTGGAGACACGAGAGACTGGGCCTTCGCCCTTCGCTCACTTTACCTTCTTTGATTTTCTAATTTTCTCTTCAGTGGCAGCTACTAGTGGGTGAACAGCAGGCGGTGTTGGCGCTTTGGCATCTCGCCCGGAAGTAGCGACCCTCACAGATTTCATTGCCCGTGGACCCTTTGAGGTCACGTTGGCAGTCGCGCGGTCTGCTCGTCGGGCGACAGCTAGGTCCTTGGCTTTGATCGTCTTCTCCCAGTTCCGAAGCTCCGAAAGATATTCCTGCATCTCTGACGCATTTTGCCGCATCTGCATCTGCAGACCGAAACTCTTGCCGCGCTCGTCCATCCTTGCAGGAGCCAAAGAGACAGGCGATGATAGTGTCACCAGCACAAGTTGGTATCTTCTCCTACTACTTCGCCTTCTATCTATCTTGGAACCTTGCTGGCTCCTCCACCGCCCGACGCGCGGCCCGGTGACTGTGGAGGAGAAGGCGAAGCGGTCATCAGCACTCTTTCCTCTCTGGCTTCTCTGGTCGTCTGACCTCCTGCTCTCCTTCCTCTCACGAGTCATGAGGCTTCCTTCTTCTGAAGACTGTTGAAGCTTCTTTTAGCAACGAAGCGTCAAAGTCTGAAGCTTTCAGGTGAAGAATACTTCTTTACTGAAATCAAAGATTAGATTTCGGTACAAATTAAATATTTCATGGCGCAGAGTTTCAGTCAATGTTGAAACCTTCAAAGGATAACCCTGAGGTTCCGAGGGGACATCTGGTACTTCTAGTCCCTTGCAGAAGAGGACCATGTCTCCGACCTCAGAGTTTATTCCCTGTACAAAGAGCTGACGGTCCGGTTGCACAGGTCTGGATGATGTTCCCACCGCGTCTTCCCGCCAAAAACAGAGGAGGGAGGAGAGGGAGAGAGAGATGACCAGGAAGAGAGAGAGAGAGAGAGAGAGAGAGAGAGAGAGAGCCAAGGCAGGAGAGAAAGAGGAAGAGCCCGAGAGAGAGCGAGAGAGAGAAAGGGACGAGGGAAAGAGTGATGGTGTCGATGTCTCTCCTGCAGTGCAGTTGCATGTAAGGCACTCCCTCGCCCAGGCTGTCCCATCAGTGCGCCATCGTTTAACCCTCAGAACTGCAGCTCAATTCCCACGCCGCACGCTGCTGCTTCATCTCTTTCTTTGACAAGTTATCACCGGCTCATATCTCCTTCCACGCTCTCGATGCCCTGAGAGACATCAGGACTTTAGATCGCTGTGCGGATGCTGCCGCGCCTCCTGCGCGTCGGTGGTCCCGAGCTTCGAGCACGCAAGCACGTTACTCTCATCATCACATTGCGACCGCTAGGAGGAGCTCTCCTGCCAAGAAGAGCCATGGCCTCAAGTGAGACAGACTTACGAAATCCTCCCCTCCCTCATCCAAAGACTGACCGCTACACCCCCCC
>FLMG01002666.1:0-28290 GCA_900088475.1 Hyphochytrium catenoides | reverse complement strand
GACCAAGAACCACAAGAGGAACCAGCTCCAAGTCTACCCGCTGCTTCTTCAACAGACTCGCCAATGGGTGCTTCTCCTTCCACATCCAATTATTCTTTGACTCTAAGCAGAGCACCCTCACAACTGCCACACCGCAATCTGGCTCCCAATAAGGCACCAGCAGCTAGCTGTCATAAGGGTTGGCGCATGCCAGGTCAGGCCATCTTACGGCCTTCGAGATTGCTGCAGGAGAAGCTCCGTAATAATGCTGCCCGCAAGACTGCCAATAATACCAGCCACCAGCCGGACAGTCAGCCACAATTCCTACCTCAGACACCTGCACCTACTCCTCGCTATGAGGTGACCGCCAACGGCAGCAAGCGACGGCGACTCTGCCACGCTGAAGAGCCGTCGAAGCCGCTTGAAGACAAGGAGAACGTGTGGCCTATCATCGTTAGGCTTCCGTCCTCCTATACTCTTCCGAGCAGTCCCCAAAAGACTTGCGTTGCTGTTCCTCCCGCTGTACCAGCTGTGTCACCTGTATTACCTGCAAAACCACCTCTTCATCCGGGTAGGCCCGCGCTATATGGCTCTGGACGGCGGCGAGGTCCAGGCATTGCTATGCGGCAGCTGAAGGCACTATGAGAGTTTTCAACAGGGTGACCCGGCGGGACTACCAAGTCCACATTTGGAAAGACCACTGGCACTTCTGTCTGCTGACCTACTTGAAGACAGAGAGAGAGAGAGAGTGATAGAGAGAGAAGTACGGGTTGCAAGAGAGAGACAAGGGCCTGAAAGAGAGAGGAGAGTTAGTGAGAGGGAAGACACCGCGGTGGGTCAGCAGTTGGAAGTGACTTCCTCGGTGTGGCTTTGAGTATGGTTGGCAGAACCTCTCGTGGTGGGGAAGATTGAAGACAGACCAAGATCAAGCCAGTTACGACCACAGCGAAGCAGCTCTTCACATGTATGAACGTCTGTGAGGAACCATATTAAGCTCCGTAGTTTGATGGGGCATCATCTTCAGTCCTCATTGACCCCTGCTAACAATTCTTCTGCTTGGTTCCTCTCCTTACCCCTGACAGGCAGGTGCTAATGGTATCGCCTCTCCTCAACAAAGGCGGTGCGTGCATCTGGAAGGCGGCAGACTAAGACTCGGCACAATCGACGTCACTGCGGGGCCTCTTCAAGGTAGGGTTCAGGGTCCTAGCTCTTGACGGCCGCTTGCTGGGTCTGACACTCTCTTTGTCAGAGATCGGCTCTTGCTTCTAGGCCTGATGCCTTGTAGGCAGTTCACTGCGCACAATTGAAAACATCAAAGAGCCCGGATGGTTGCGAATCATAAGTACCACTGCTTCTAAAATTCATTTAGAGAATAGGCAGCGTAGTCTATAAGATCAAGAGAAGCAAGAATTTGCTCGAAACAACCTTCTTTCCCTATCTTTGGCTCCATGCTTGGAGTTGTCCCTGTTCTCCTCTCTCTTGCTGGCTAGCCTCCCAGTTCTATCAATGATCCTAATGCAGCAGTACCACTTTTGACTCTGATGAGCATAGCCCACCTGTCTCGCCTCTCCTCACGGTCAGGATGGCTTTTTCTACATTTGACCATAGTCTGGTTTAGGCACAGGGATGGGAGTACCAGGTTGCAAATAGAGCTGGAGGGAAAGGGGGATCAGGAAGCGTGTTTGCGACTTTCTGAGAGTTCGATAAGAGATTCAACAAGTCCTAGTCCTTCCGACTATCCGATCAGCAGCTTCTTATCCTTTGAGACCCAGTATCCTGGCAGTTCTCCGTTGTCTTGTCCAGCTGTGGAGGCTATGGTTTCTCTATCGCCAGCTGCAATATCTCCAGGCACCTGCTTCGCGGTGGGAGCTCTTGACACCTGGAGCTTCACTCTCTCTGCCAGTATAACTGGACGGACCACGCCATTGCTCCCGCCGGAGAGCAGAGAGGGCTCCATGCGCCTCATCACCGTGGCTACGTCAATCTTTCCCAGCATGTCAGCCCCGGTGGCAATGCTTATAGCGGTGGCAACACAGAACACACCGGCCATGAAGAGAAAAAGGCCCAGTGGCCAAAACCAAGGAGCTTCCGGGCAGTCTGTATCCAGCATATTTGAGATCTCTAACAGCTCCTGGCGGGACTTCGTGATGTTCGCAGCGATCTCGCTGTCAATATACTCGTCGCTCTGCACGTAACCTAGAGAGTCCACGATAAGCGGACTGCACTCTTCTTTAGATGGAGCGGCGATTAGGCTGCTACACATTTGGCTAGCGTCTGACGACTTATTGGCTGCACAGATATTTAGAACCCTGTTGGCATTCATCCACATCCTCGTTTCACCTTGGAAGCGGACTGTTGCGACGTGAAAGTCCTTCATATCCAGTTCCTCCGCTCCTAGCTCAGTCACCGCCGTCCAGTTGCCGTCATTCTCAAGGTAAAAGATGTGGTACCACTGTTCACCGTTGACCTCCCTGGTCCCGCTGACAGTGTGCGCCTTAGAAACTGAGTTTGGAGCACCTATTTTCGCAGTGGTCTTCATTGTCCCTAACACGACAAAACTCTGATTGTCATCCCTGGACTGATAAGGCTGAAGTTCTATACTGCACCGGGCCGTCCCCTCCTTCACTGGTACCTCCGCGCAGGCCGGGCTGAGTGCCTCCATGTAGCCAATGCTCATTTGGTACAGAGCTGTGGCTTGCATAGAATAGTTCACTGCCACGTAGGCACCTGACATTTGACTTGTACATCCCAACACTTGCGCACCAATTTTTGCATAGCTGTAGTTAAGGCTACGAGAGACCTCGCAGGAGCAGTCAGGGCGGAGTTCCGGAATGCAGGAGTGGTCCTCTGAGTCAAAGTCAAAGTCACCATGCACAGTCAATTCTCGTCCTCTAGCGGGACGGATGCTGACACACTGCAAATCCCAAGTGAACATAGCTTCTCCAGTCATCTGTTCATAGTCAAAGCTTTGCATGCCTATGACGCTGGGACTCGAAGGTAGAATACACTCGTCTGGATAGTTCGTTGGGGTGCCAAAAGGCACTAATCGATCCCTCCAGCTCGAGAGATTGTCGACTAGCTTGCCCCTTAGACCTCTGCCGACGCTTTCTAATGGCGTGGCCTCAGAGAGGTCATTAGAAAGATACTTGCTCAGCTCATCCAAAAGAGGCGTAGAAGAACCATCCTCTAGGGCTAACTGGCACCCACAAAGATTGGAGTCCTCATAGTCGTCTCCCGTGAATACGGTCTGTACCTTCAAAAGCTCAGCCTTGATGGCAGCCTCACACGCACCCTGATCTGATCCCCACTGCGCCGTATCCTCACAGGCAGCCGTAAAATTGAAGTATCGCATTGTAGGTCCAACCTGCTCGTCTGAATCCCACATGTCTGAAGTGTTCCATTGAGAGTAAGAGGTATCACGGAGTCCAGCTCTGGTGGAGGCTGAAGACTGTCTAAGATTTTGCGTAGCTAATTGTCCCAGCTCAGTGACAAGTTTCTCCACTTCCTCCGTTGCCAGCAGCTCAAAGGTCACCCAGTTCATTACTCCTCGCATGGTCTCCTCTTGCTTCTGGTAGGAGAAGACAATCCGTTCATACCTCTGATCACGATCCTCTAGTTGGTCCACGGTATCGACAGACTCTGCCACCTCAAGGCTGCCTTCCAACGCAAACTGATAAGAGTTTTTGCTTCTGAAAAGCCCAATAGAGTTCTCTACGACGCCAGGGAGCCAGAGCTGAGCAGGCTGGAGGGCCCAGGCCCGAATGCCAGCCGTCTGCGACAGGCGAATGTTCGCTGTATAGACAGTCACGTTCTGCATTAAATCAACCCTCTGTGCAATTCCACACCGGGAATTCTGAGGGCAAGCATCTTCAGGCTGAGAGCAGTTTCTTCCTTGGTCGGATGTCAGATAATTTATCTCCAGTTCCTCTCTGTCCGGCAGCTCTCTGTACCGAATCGATGTCGTGAACTCTTCCGCCGATAGAGTAAGATCCCACTCTCGCTTGCTCTCGGACTCAAAACACTCTTCTACGGCCTTCGGATAGCACAGATCCTGCAAGACGATCTTAGTGCAATTCTGGCGAGCTTCAGCTTCCTTCGCAGCTGACGAAAAGTCTGTGTAATTGCCATTAACAGGCGCCTTGACCTCTTGTCTCTCAAACTCAGGAAAGCTCTCGGCGTTGCACATCCTGCTTAGTTCGGCATCCATAAGAGTTAAACAGTTAGGTTGAACCCTGAATGTGGTTCTGTTTATCAAGGTGTGCCCTGCATTGACGCACATCTCAGTAATAGAGGAGCCAACTTTGCACTTCCTTGAGCTATCTATCATCCAAGTGGCGGTTTCTATAGAGGCAGAGGAGCTCCCATCGACACCCGTCGCCACAGTACCATTTGCTCCCCCACCTGCGGAGCCAAGCATTGACAAACTCTCAACCGATCCTCCCAATATTGTACATTTGTTGTTTAAGGCGGCGCCAAGAGATATTGTCAGTGCTCGAAGGTTTGTCTGCCGCTCCTGCCAGTATTCAATAGGTTTCCAAAGACCCTTGGAGTCCATCGCGTAGTCCCCAATAAAGCAAGAGTGACGATTATACATCGCCTTCGTCGTGCGGTTCCACACCAGGAAGATGGCTTTCCCTACCACGATGCTGGCAACCGTGGGACCAAGGAGAACTATCACCAGAACTAGCGCTTTGTGCACCTTTCTCTCCTTCAAAAGGGTGGGCAGACTTCCTACTCCATTGAGAACGTGCGTCGACATGCCTGAGGCTGACTGGAGAGAGAGTCTAAGAAGTTGGGCCATGATCAACGTTCCTACGAGCTTTACGAAGATGTGGATCTCATTGACTAGCAGCTCTACGGCGGTGTAGAGAGCACGGAAGAGCCCTGATACCTCTGGGGCAGGGGCCCAGCGGGAAAGCGAGGAAGAAAAAGCGAGACCAATTGCAGCTCCGGCAGCGATGAGAAGTGAACCTAGAAGAAACGCCAGCACCACCTCTCGGCGCCTCTTTCTCGCTAGGAGGGAGATCAGTGCGGGTATGGGAACCGTTTCCTCTTTCTTCCCTTCCAGAGCCACCGTCCCTTGTACAACTTGTTGTTGGCTCCTCCGGTCGTTGTCTGTGGAGCTATCGGGCACTGGGACCGCTTTGTTCTTGACGAGGGAGCGACGGTCGACATTGGTATCGCAGGACACCAATTGAAGACGCAGAGCCTCATGAGACTTGACCCCACCTGCGGTTGAACAGCTAATCTTTCTTCGCATCGGCGCGGCCTAGTTCTCTATGCAGAGCGATAGAGTGTTCTGCAGCCAAGGACGAGACCACTAGCAACGCAGAAGAAATGGTAGGTCGATGAAGAAGAGCTAAGGCTAGTAAAAGAGACGGGAAGAGGAGGACTGGAGGTTAGCTACTTCCAAAATATGTCAGTTGTCACGATCTTTGAGGAGGAAAACGAAGGCTTCCCAGGGATAGAGGACTCCGCAGACTGAGATCGAAGCAACAACTGAGAGCTCTCAGAATGCAACGGGGAGTCAGCTTGGCACTTCCAATGAGGATAGACAAGGAGAGCCCAGGAAGGAAGAGAAAACAGAGGGAGCTGCTCAAGCCTCCTTCCTTCTCCGCTTTATTCCATTCAATCTGAGACCGTACAGTCGGTGCGCTCTAAGAGGTGAGCTGCTAGTATCGTACAGCAGAGGCCGATATGTTGAGAATAAGAGCCCGCGCACGAAGGAGAGCGATAAGGAAAGCCAGAAAAGCGTGAACCTCCTGATGGAATATGGAGATGGAAGAAAGAGAGAGAGAGAGAGAAAGAGAGAGAGAGAGAGAGTGAGAGAGAGAAAAAGGGTGGATGGTAAAGGAGGGGAAACCTGAGCGGTGAGCCGATAGTGGCTGTAGGGGCAATGTAGGATAGAGCAATCACAGCGTCTTTACTTTGTAGGAGAGTCAGGAGCTAGTTTATCCCTACTCTCCACCCTACAATGGTTATCATAGGATAGGATGCGGCGAGTAGAGAGAGGAGAGAGCGTGTATAGCGAGAAAGAGAGGAGAGGGGAAGAGGCACGAGTAGGGAGAAAATATGTAGAGACAGGAAGAGAGGGAGAGAGGTGCAGAGAGAGAGAGAGAGATAGCAAGCGCGAGAGCGACAGAGAGCGAGCGAGAAAGTGCAGAGAAAACCAACAGCGGGTGAGGCGTTCTTCCCGAGCATGGGGGAAGGTAGGAACTAGCCGCAGAAAGTCAACGCAAAAAAGAACAAAGATAGGAAAATATCTGTTGCTCAGCGATCAGAGCTCTCAGAGATAGAGTGTGAACAGAGCTTGGAACGGAGAGATGTGGAAGCTCTGTAAAAGGATCCAAGGCAGAAGCGAGGAGAAAAGAACGGCTGCTGACGCGAAAGAAACGTTGATACCAGCGGTTGCTTATGGGAAGTTATCCACGATGTAGCTTTCCACGTCCAAGCGAAAGAGAAGCAACGAAAGAGAGAGAGCAAAGGTAGACAGATTGCCATATCAAGGGAAACAAGTAAGAATAAGAGAAAGAAAGGAGAAAGGGTGATGAGAGAGAGGAGAAAGAGAGAGAGAGAGGACGGAGAGAGACACAGAGAGAGAGAGAGAGGACGGAGAGAGACACATAGAGGGGGAGAGAGAGAGATTGAGAGAGGGAGAGCGAGAGCGAGCGAGAGAGAGACAGAGACAGAGAGAGAGAGCGAGAGAGAGAGAGAGAGAGAGAGAGAGAGAGAGAGAGAGAGAGGCAGAAGAGGTTTCATGGCACGACGGTTACAAAATATAACAAATCGCCATCTTTTGACATGCTGAAAGCCAATGTCTCCCTCGTTAGCTTTGTATCCACAGCATTGGCAAGCCTTGCCCTGGCAGCCTTTCTCTTGTTATGCCTCCTTGACAAGAGTTTCTCTTGGGTCTTCCTTTCCTCTCTCTTTGGCCCGCTCCTGCCTTTACTATCTCTCTTTCTCGCTCCTCTTTCAATTGTCATGCCTGTAAATTCTCGATTTGTCTTCTTCTCATACTGTCTCCCTGTTCTGTCTCTCTTCATTTGGATGCTCTTCCAACTGATGTAGCTCGGTTCTTTATGGTACCGACTTCACTACTATCAGTGTCACTAGTAGCTGAACAGCTGAGGTTCGCCCAAATGAAGCTTTATCATTGGGAATGGAGGCCTGCTCCTAACTTTCGAGACCAATGATTGCATAAACTCTTCTCTGTAAGAGTTGATCTGCAGAATGGCGAAAGTAGATAGAACTTGGGCTTACACTCCGGAGCATATCAACAGAGCAATTCGTTCAACTTTACCCGCGAAAGCTTAACAAAACCGTTCACAATCCATACAACGGACCCTAAACAGAGAAGCGTAGTACTCCTTTTTTTTCATAGAAGAGCAGCAGCTGTTAAGCAGTATCTCCCACTTGGCCGGCGATCCGGCAGCGAGAACCATCGGGTAGACGCTACTTTGCCGTACCGGAAGTCATCCATCACTCAGTTCACTACTGCTCGGCTCGGCATGTGAACTTCAATACATAAACTGCTGCCTCTCCGCATCGTTATTGTTGATCGAACACTGCTACTTCGTAACAGAGTGCCAAGCGCGGCGAAGTATAGCGAGAGCCATTCAGGCAGCTGAAGGTGACATGGAAGGACTTCATGCACTTTTTGTCTATGGTCCGTGTGCCTTCACCCAACAGTCAGCGCGACCTTGTCAGTGAATGACTGGGATTTGGAAAAAGACTGAATGCACAGCTTTGATTGGCCGAGGGAGCTGTAAAGGTGATCGCTGATTGGTTCAATTTACTGATTAGTGCAAAGTCGTTACAAGGAATCATTAAGGAATCATAGGACTGATTATCAATCCAGCACAGGTGCCAAAAGGAAAACTTGGGCTTTTGGATTTCCTTGGTTGGTCTCCTTGTTGTTCTGCTCTCTCCGCCTCGCCCATCACCTGCCTCATGGTGCACTAACCTCTCACTCTCTGTTCTGTCCTGCTTGCTCTTTCCTTCAGCTCTGTCTCTTCTCTCTCTCTCTCTTCTCTCATTTTTCTCTCTTCGGTCTTCCTGCCGGTCTTTCCTAAATAGAATACCTAGGGAGGCAGAGAGGAGAGAAAGGAATGGGGAATGCTCTATTAATAGCTAGCGGCACCAGCGCCGCATCAGTGGGACAGCCTCAGTCTGCAGACAAATTTGAAGGAGCGCAAGGCACAGCTCGCTGTAAGGGCACTGAAGCCTAGTAACCATCGTAGCACAATCATTAGATCAGCTTTGAATTCTCGTTCGCCTGGTGGTCAGTACGGGAAGACCTCCTAGTCTAAAGGAAGAGATTGTACGCTTTGCAGTTGTATAGTTCTCGCCCACCGTCAATCTCTGCCTCTTGCGCTGCCGTAAGGCGATCAGCATACCACGCACAATGGATAGAGGTAGAAAAGCCATGCCCTCCTCTAATCGAACAGTGAGCTCGCGTTACGTTCAGCGCAGTATGGAGATCCACAAGAAGAAGCTTCAAAACATCAAGTCTCATATTGACATGTCTACACCTAAAAGCCTAAATCACGCCAAGAAGAGGAACCCTAAGAAGGAGCAGATGACAGAAGAAAGGTACATTCAGCCATTGAGACGAAGAGTGCGTGTGAGAGAGTGGGAAGGGCACCTCTGAAACCTTAACCCTAAAACGGACGGGAAAGGAGAGACAGCGCTGACAAAGCCCAAGGATCAGATAATGGGAGAGACACAGCTCTTACCACCTTAACTACGTTCTTACATCCTGATTCTCTCTTAGATATGCTCAAATTGAGCATGAGAACCGCATTCTCCTCCAGAAAATGTCTGAGATCATGTCCAAAGACACCCTGGACAATAAGAGTGATGCCATACATTACGTCAAGAGCCTCAATAGAGAAGCACGAAAGAAGTGAGCCCTCTCTCACTGTGTCCTGGATGGGATTTGAACTGATGATACAGCCATCCTACTATTCAAAAGGCTCAGCCTTCTCAGTTGGCTATTTCTCTCTGGCGGGTGCATAACAATCCGTGTCTGTGACCTGTGCTTCCAATGTGTCTCGCGGTACTTCTGTTCCGCGTATTAAGCTCTTTCTCTTTACCCTGTCTATAGGGAGCTCCAGAGAGTCACCCAAGAAAATCAAAAGATTCTTCAGCGTATTCAATCAGTCGAACCCGCATACGACCACTCCCAATGGGAGCAAGAGGCGAAGCAAGCTGAAGACTATGTGAGGAACATATCTGAGTACAAGGATGCTTATGTCGAGAGGATGCGAGAAAGGCAAGCTATGAGGAGTAGAGATGAGGACGACGATGAGTACGTAGGTTGAACTCTTTGGAGAGAGAGAGAAGGGCTCTCTCCGAATGTGAGTTACTACTTAGAACGGAGTCATTGTACATAAGGAAGAACTATTGCTTTTTAGCGGCGACTGCGCTCTATCTCTGAGTCAACCCAATATAAAGGAGGAGATGTGACTAAAAAGTAAGCGCAGAAAGAGCAGAGACCGAAAAGGAGCAGACAGAGAGGATAACGAGCCGCTGTCACAGGGAGCAAGTCATTTTCGATGGCAGGCATATCATGTTCTTGACTTGCAAGCATTCCAAAACTAAAGGACAAAAAAGCCGTCATCGTGTCTTTTCCGATACATCTGAATCCGCTGAACTTCCGTCCATATGCTGTCGGTTCCACGTCAATGGCTTGGAGGAAGCCAGAAGCCTCGCAATAGTAAGTAGCAATAACTGTAGCAAAGTGTGGACGCAAAAGAAGACCTCGTAGCAAAACTGCGGAGATCAAGATAAGAGAGAATGAAAGTGTTCGTTGGACAAATGAGCAAATGAAGAAACAGAAGACGAGAAACGGAGATCAAACAGAGAGTCGATGTCAGATGAGTTAACAGGTCATTACAAGGTTTTGGGGATCTTACTTTCGGTGCAAACACGCTCCAGACAAAAAGGTGAGTTCTCATAAGGAAAACGACACAGCTGGCAACACAATCGCAGCATGCATGTAGATTAGTGACAGGCCTTCTAAGGTCAAGGGTAGGTAAATGCTAGGAGGCCAGGGGGAGATCCATAAAAACGTCAAGGTCCTTTAGGAGAACATCGCCTTTTGCAGAAACGCCCCGATTGGCAGGAGACAGTCGTAGAAGCCAAAATACCGGCAGTAAGATGAAGGGTGGCACAGATAAATGCAGCGGAAGGTCTAAAATTTGGAAGAGGCTAGCTCGAGGAGTACAGCCGCTCAGACTTGTCACTCTTTACCTGAAGATAAATGTTAATGAACATTGACTGAACAGGACGGCAGCTCCACAGCCCGACCATGCGCGCGATGAAGATGATGAAAGAAGGAGGACAACAGCTGTGAAGTCTGCCATCAGGGGCCCGGTGCACGTGATCAAGAAGGTGAGAGTGCCCACCATAGCCTAGGTGAGAAGCATGTAAGACGCTCTGCCAAGAAAAGCGCCTGCAGCGCTCAAGGTAGAAGAATAACCAAGACTCAATACTGACAAGTGCAGGGTATCCATAAACTGATGATAGAGACTGACTCGGAGGAACGAAAATGGCGAAGCGTAACCCTAAGCAAGATTCCTGCCTGGTCATAAGCATCCAATCCCGTATACGCTCCACTGATATCGATGGTGCTCACAACGTGGGAGTTTCCTAGCGAGAAAAAGAAGCTTCGCCCTACCCAGGCAAGATAAATTAGGAGAAATGAGAAAGGCACTCCCACAGTTGGCTCTCCTCCTGATTTGAAGAGCTTCTCCAGTGCTACCGATTGAAAGCAGAGAAGAGCCAAAGTCGGCAGGTTATCAGGCCTGGAAAGAGGTGCACAGGATCAGAAAAGTTTTTTCCCAGCCGTAGGTCGGCAGTTCAAGAACATGGTTGCTTAGTCAACAGATTATTTGTCCAGAAGAGTTGACGGCCTCTTAGTTACCTCTGCAAAAGAGACGCTAACATCCAGTAAGCTACCTGCCACAGAGTGAAGGTGAGGATAGCAGCTTCTGAGCGTTTAGAAGCTGCTAGTGAAGAGTTGCGGGGAGACTTTGAACGGAAGACATCGAACTTTGCTGCCGGAAGAAAGAAGAGAAGCCCTTGGAGACAGAATGCCATTCTTGCAAGAAAGGTTTTGCTCAGTGGAAGCTTTGCGGTCCTGTCGGGGCTATCACGCAGCCAGAGGAGAACGAGATTCAGAAATGTGCAGAGCAGCGAGGCCCCAACAGCAACCTGAGTTATCGTCGAATACCCTCTGTCTTTCCTGGATGAAGACAGTTCTATGATTTTGTAGACTGACAGGCTCCCTATAGCTGTCATGGCTGAAAAGGGACTAGCAAAGAGAGGACCGCTGTGGAGAACAGAGGTCGAATAGTCCCCAGAGCCTTGAACGCCATTCAACAGTGAAAAATTAATGACCTGATTTCTTCCTCTCAGCAGCCGGAATAGGAGTAGTGCACCGACTCCATAGAAGTAAGCCCTACCGTGTTGCCTGTGACTCTTCCCTGTTCTCGTCCCGGCTGGGCGCCCTCCCAAGTGCCAGAGGTAGAAGAAGATAAAAGTTGTAGCTAGCAGGAAGGCTGTGGCGTGCTCATTCTCGATTGTAGAAGTCCCTGCCAGGGTAACGTAGTACATAATGGAACCCAAGGACATCAAGAGAGCACAGATGGAGAAGGGCGAAGACCTAACCAAGCTGTCCCCGCTCCACTCAATTCTCTCCCGCTTTAGCACTTGCAACAGCAAAAGAAAGGCAGCGGCGGACGCCACACCTAGCCCTAAGATCCCATTTAACATTATGCCTTCGTTGAACGGAATCTGCCGCTCCATCATGTACTTCTGAGCTTTCGACAGAAACAAGGAGAGCTTCTCTATTGCTTTCTCCATCCCTAACTCTTCCTGCCGCTGTTCCCAAGCGGATAAAGCTGCACGGTATGCCTCCGACACGTCCCTGTCCTCACCCGAAGCACTTTGCGCAGAGGCGGACTTGTAGAGCTGTCCAAGCTGGCGAGCATTATGATAGAGTGTGTAGCAATGCCACATAGTCCCCTTTTGCTCCCTTGGGATGAGTTCCTCAATGACCCTACCGAGGCTTAGACCGGGTGTAGGGACAGCGAAGAGCGAGGCAAGAGTGGGAACCAAGTCAATCTGCATGACATTCGGAAAGCTGTGGTCCGCTCCCACCCGTTGCTTCGTGGTTTTGATTTCCTTGCCACATTGCTCGCTTCTGCTACCGATAGAGACCAGCACTGCGCTGACCTCTTCTGTCGCTGATCCTCCGTGGTTTCCCATGTCTGTCATTCCATGGTCACTAATCAGTAGGAACAATGTGGGAAGGTACTGCTCCCCTCTGTCACTCTTCCGCTTTTTATCCTGGGCTTCGATGTTCTGGGCTATAGTCCGCACTATGTCGTCCATTTCCCCAAGCTTCTCGCTCATCAGCTTGCTCCTCGGTCCCCTTAGATGTCCCACGTGATCCAACCCTAAATAATGCAGCACGAGCACATCCCAATCGTTGCTGTAGGGATGACGCATCTCGGGGTCTAGCTCCTGATGCAGGTGTCTGGTCACATTGTGATCGACTTCCTCCGTGTCTTGTGTGAAGAAACCTGAAGTTCCATCAGCTCGCAAAAAAGTATCTGGGAAGAGCTTTAGCCACGTGTCATCCCCATAGAGTACTGCCTTGCGACCGCCTGCAAAAGGTAAGGAGATTAAGGAATGCTCAGCGAAAGAGAGACTAATCGCAACATGCCGACATAGCAAATAAGAGGCAGACAAGTCCACTGACCTCCGATAGTGCAGGAAGTTACTTAGCAGGATGAACCGTAGGTATAGACGGTGACATCCCCGACAAACGTGAAGCAATTAGGGCAAGAAGGAAGACTAGGAAAATAACCTTGCACTTTAAGGGAACCTGACGGAGAAGAGGAAAACGGGAGACTTCATACTTCTGACAAGGTTCGTAAGGACATTCTCTTCCTCTAAAGTCTCCGAGTTAAAGTTATTGATGATGTCCGCAAAGGCGGGTATCCTCCCGGATGTCAGTGCCTTCAGACGAGGCATCGTTACTGGGAAGAGAGATGGAAATAAGCGGGGTCAAGACGGAGAAAATAGTGCAGCATGAGGCCATCGTGGGATAAGCAATGAGGTTAGGCTGCAGTGCACAGACCACCAGGAGATCAGGAAGGTGAAGAACGTCAAGGCGGAGGATGGCCATAAAGAAAGAAGCTCAAGGTGCAAGGGAATGGTCTCAAAATAAAGCACTGGATGCGTCTGTAGAAGAAGCCATCTCACAAGGCTAGCGGACAGCTAATGAAGGAGGTATTGGAGAAAAGGACAAGCCAAGCAACATCGGCGGATATGGAGAAGAGGCAATGTCACTTGCCGGTCGGATTTTGAGCGGTGGCCACAAAGCCTAACGCTCTTTTCTCCTCTAAGAGACCCACAGTGTAGGGCATGTACTGCTGAAGCTCTAGTCCTCTACGATGACCCCCGGCCGGCCCGACCTGATGAGGGATGAGCGCACTGTCTCCAAAGACCATGTCCGCCCGCAAAGCGTCAACCAGGAGGAGCACCAGCCTTCCATACAGAGGCGGAGGGAGATCATTCTCCTCTTCTTTACTCCCTCTATCAAACCCAGCACTTTGGTTTCGGTCATGCCCTGCGTCCTCATAAAATTTTGCTTCCGACAGCTTTGAGGTTGGCGACTTCGTCTTTGCGCTTGCAGCGCTTTGACTAAATGACAGTATTTTGTCTGTAAAGCTCAGCGAAATGAAGCCCTCAGAGAATTTAGTGACGCCGTAGACAAGTGATAAGAGAGACACCAGCCATAAGAGGAGGGTCCTCATCGTTACCTCTCTGATAGCCCCTCAAGCCCTCTACCCCCTGTTAGTCCTTGTGAAGCACCATTAGCCTCCACTCAATAACAACCTTCTCAAAGAGCACCCTCACACCGAGAGCTATCAAGATCCTCACCCTCGACTGCCGGGCATTTCATAGTTAGCCTCTCTCCTGGACTTCCTCACTCCGCTGATCGTCAGTGCAGTGCTGCTGCCGCCCTCTCACCGCGACCATCGCCACCCTTTGACAGGGTTCTCAATTCTCAAGGTGTTTGCCTTTATCGAGGCTCCAAATAATCTGGACACTCCCTCAAATCGTCACATCTACTCGGAGCCCGAGATGCATCGATATGCGAAGTTAGAAGGGTCCATAAGCATTTTTTTGCCAGGTAATGCTAGGAGTTTATATGGTGTTTATGGCGGATGGCATATAACTCTATAGAACTATTAGCTGAGGTTTAAATGCGACTTAATCAGGATAGAGAGCATTGTACAGTTAGCATCGGGGCTAACGTCTCCACACCATGTGATCGGAGAAACCTGCCCCTCTCGAGCAGTTTTTACCAACTGCTTAGGCTAAGTGGTAGGCCCAGCACACCTGGGGTGAGTAGAGTCGGAGAGGCCAATTGCAAGCGGATGTTGAAGCTTCAGAATCAGAAACAGAAAATCTTTATTGAAGCTTCTCGGCCGCTGTCTCGGCCTCATTCTTCATGGTTCTTGGGCATGCGTGACCTTCTGCCATCTACGCTTTCCAGGCAAAGAGACTCAAGGTTAATCCTGTCAGATAATGAGGTACTACCTGTAAACGTCAGAGGAAGTAGAACAGCAAAGCAAGGCATGCGCTGGGGGTCCACATGCAGCGAGTCGAGGGCGGCAACTGTGGTCCGTTAAAGACGATGCACAGACGCTAATAAGCTGTCCGATTGCCCACTAGTCGTGAATGGCGCAATGGCAAGGACTTGCCGAGCGGATCCCCCACCTCCTTCTCGATCGCCAGGATCTCCAATTGTCTTTGATAGCCCATTCCAACGACCCTGGAGCGCCGCCTCGCTCCTTACACGAACTCGACAGTACCTTGAATATCTGGCTGTCCGGCAGGTCGCCTGGTTCACTGGCTTCGTATCTCTGCCTCAGCTGGTAAGGGTAGGAAGATGGCTCGGGCGATTGATCTACAAAGGTTAGCGCATACTTGCAACTCTCCAAACCTTCGTGTCATGATATTCTTCACTACCAAGAGCTTATCGTTAAGTCCGTTATCGTCGGCCCTAATCCCACAACATCCTTTCCCTTTCTTCATGAATGACTGTACACTGCCCGCAGTCTGGCCGCCTAGGTATGGCCTGGTCTGCGAAAACATCCAAAGGTTCATGGGAGGTGAAGGAAAGAACTCTGAGGCGGAGAGAGACGCTGTCATCGGGGACTTCTATCAAAACCTAGCAGCGGTGAGGCTCACCACTCTAAAGTCATGTTGACGCGGAAGATGTATTACTCGTTACTCTTCTTTTCTCTGCCTCTTTAGTCTTGATCCTTCTATGCTGCTTTCTAGCTCCTTATCAGCCCTCTCTCTGCCCTTTTACACATCTTCACTGGTTGCCTTGCCTAAGACATCCTTGTCGCTAAGCTTATCGGCTATAGATTGAGAAATGGTTGCGTTTTCTGCCTGTTGCAAGCGTTACTGCGTGTTTTCTGGCTGTTACTCATGCGGCGCCCTGCCATTCGTTCGTCTGCTGCAGTTTTGCCTTCTAGCGGTCAGCCTGTCCCACCAGTCCGCTACCCGGGTACTGGAATACACCCGTGTTCACATCTCTTCAGAGTTTCTTCATGATCTCGCTCAACGCGGGGTCATCGTGGCATCGATGCATCTTGGCAAGTCATTGTCTTCTCTCTTTTGTGAATTCCTTCTTGTGCCTCCGTAAATTGTCTTATGTTATCTTGCACTCTATCTCCCGTTGTTACTCCTTCACCCCTTCTCTCGCGCCGTTTGCTACCCCTTCAAATGCTAACTTCTCAGGGATTCACCTTTTAGGGCCCTGGGAACTCCTTCTCCCTCTCTTCTCTTCTGAGCAGACCCTTCGTCACGTGGATGTGGTAAGTATCTTCATTCTTGTGATGTGATAGATCGGTTGATCTGGAACCTCATACTTTGTCAGCATCCATCCTGTAGACGCTGCTATCAATACTGCCCGCCTGAACTAGCTTACCGCTAGACCGTTCTCAGCAACGTTGCTTAATGTCCGTAGATTTATCGGCCGCTGCATAACCCGTTCTTGGAAGCCTATAGCAGAAAATGCAGACAAGCAGACGAACGATTTGCTTTTGTCCAGGTAACGGAATGGAAAGAGGAATTTATTGAAAGGACAGGGATATCTTATGAAGAAGGTACAAGAGATGGACCATTAGACCAGAGGAAGGAATGGGAATTATACAAGGGGGTCCACAGCGGTCGTTGAAGGTGTTCTGAGGCAGAGACGGATGCCCGTGGACGCTCATGGTAGAAGTGAGGGGCCAGGGCAATCAGGTATTGAGTCTAAGGTCTACCGTCTTTTTGCCAGGATAGCGGTTGCCTTCCTTCTCTCTCCGTCGGCCCTGGTCGCGCTGTGTCGTTCCTTTCGGATCAACGGCCAAGCCGATCTCGCCTGAGTGCCAAAATCAAGGGGCATAGTTTAGACTTTGCTCCGGGCCTTGGAGTGCTAGCAGAAAGAGAACAAGCCCCGGTATGGGGCGTATATATTGTCCTGGACGATACAAGTGGCAAATCCAATGACATTTCTGGAAGCAACAACCTGTTTACACTTAACATGCAAAAGGTTAGTGTGGAGCAACCGTAGGACTTGTTTTGGACTTCTTTCCTTCTTCCTCCTTCTAGACAGTTGGCAGCCCTACCTCTACCGTAGACACACAATGTTGCTATTTTGAAGCAACGTCGGTCTTACCATTCTGCGCCCCTACTTTGCCCGTCCCTGGTAAGCAGATCGGCGACGGCTCAGAGGACAGCGCCCAGATAGTGATAGCCAAGTATGCCTTATTCTTAGAGCGAGCCCTCTCTCTCTATCCTTCGCAATACCTTTGGACACACTCCTTTTGGAGGAACAGAAACAAATAGGGGCCGCCTAATTTGACGCCTTTCTTAGTCAGTAGATACTTTTCTTCCTCTTGTTGCTCCTAGCCCTTTACGGTCTGAGCAGAGCGGCCTACCATGACTCGCATTTGAGCGTGGGCTTGCTCAAACCTCTTCGTAGCTATTGGATTGATCATAATCAAACAGCAACAACGGGCAGGCAGGCTGACTAGTATTATTGTCACTTAGAAGTAATGAGTCTCTTCGTTGTCAGTTCCTTGCTTAGGACCACTTGGGCGGCGCTGACCGGAGAACCTTCTAAAAGCTGATCCTACGGTGCTCCCTCCTACTTCTTCCTCGTCATCTTCGCTGCTATCATCTAGATCAAAACTGCCAAACTCTGGGAGGCTCTGACTCCAGTCGACCACACAACGCTGCCATCTGTCATACACCGCTGTGGAGGCCACGGTTTGGTACCCACCTGACAGGGAGAGAAAGAAAGATGAGAAGGGCGAATTGGAGCTCCCGTCAGCAAGTAGGGTAATGATATATCTGAAGACGGGCTGCTTTGCGTGGAGGAGAAGAAGGAGGTAGTACGTGGCCAGACCAAGCAAGCACTCCCTGTCCCCCAAAATCCGGAAAACGGAGTGGCGTAGAGACGAGTCCAAGTATTATATAGAAGCTGTCCTAGCGCAATCAAATGAAGCAATAACATAAGCAGGTCCGCAAAGCGAGCCCAAGCGCCTGTGAAATGAAGACAGGGAGTGCAAGCAAGAGAGAGGGACTGCGTGGAAGAGCAGAGCAGCGACAAAGTAAAGAAGGAACCCCAACCAAAAGCTGCGCAAAACCTGCTCGGACTTGTCTAAAATGTGCCTTGTTGGAGAGAAGGGGTTTGGAAATCAGGAAGTCTTCCAGCGATGGCTGAGGGCCATCAGCCACCTCAGGATTTCCCCAGGTGTACAGCTGGACAAGCGGATGTGAGATAAAAAGCGGTCGAAGGTGGGTTATCCAGGGGAAGAATTATCTCTGAAAGGACTGTGATGGAAGGAGGAATCTTTGTCTCTACAGGGAAGCAAGTGAAGGAGGCTTACCCGTCCCTCCTCCGTACAGACAGCGGTGGTGACATGTCCACATCCCACGCTCAGAACAGGGCTTCCTAACTCGCGTTTAAGTCCTAACAAGTGGACCGGCTGCAAGCTTTTGGAAAGCTGTCTAAAGCCGTCCGAGGAGGCCATCGCGAGCTGGCCTGTCATGTTGTCGCCCCAGCTCCAGAGCTCGCCTCGCAACGTCCTTGCTATAGTGTGAAAACCTCCACAAGAGACAGAGACAAAGGTATCTTCCTGTCTTCCTCTTTCCTCTTTTGTCACTATACCTCCTGTCATCCCTAGCAATCCAAGAACCTGCTTTGGCTCAAGTTGGTTCTTCTCATTGCCATGACCAAGTGCGCCTGAACCTCCGTATCCCCAGGTAAAGATGGCACCCCTGGCCGAAAGCGCGGCAGAGTGGACCTCCCCAGCAGAAACAGAGACTACTCTCTCTGAAAGCAGCTGACCCTTCACTCTGGCCATGTAAAGTGAATCTTTCGTGCTTCCTAGTCCCAATCGGCCCAAATCTCCAGCCCCACAGCTAAGCACTCGACCTGTGGCCGTGAGAAGTAGCGAGTGCTCTCGACCACAGGCGACTGCTATGAACCGCTCCCCAATCCCACCGCCTCCTCGCTGGGAGGGATTCACCTTATCGGTAAGACAACAAGGGACAAGTGTAAGCGGTAGAGTCGTGATCTCCACGAGGTAGGATTCAAGGATTCGCCCGATCTTTCCGAGATCCCACAAGTTATGAAGGGAGGGACAAGTAGTATAATAGGGAAAGAGAGAGAGAGAGAGTCAAGTCTTGTTCACTCTACCTCTCTCGGTACAAGCACTTTGGCAGCGTCACCCAAGCTCAGACGACCAGCTTCACCCCAGCCCCAGCCGTAGAGTTTGCCTTAATGCGACCGAGAAAGCAAAGTTGAGAGCTAGATATAGTTTAGACAAAGAACATCAACAAGGAAGAGCTCCCCGGACAAGAGGACACATCACACCGATAATATCTCTTACTAGAGGAGAAGTGACCAGCCGATGTGATCGGATAAGCGGAAAGGATCGGGTCAGGAGGAAGGAGATCAAGGCACAGATAGGACGCATAGAGCTTTGTCTGAGCACCAAGTGATCAAAGAAAGAGCATGCAACCAAGAGAGACAGCACTTGAGAGAAACAGTGTCAGCGAGGAAGTATGGAAACGCTTGCCTTACCCTCCGAAGTGATAGCCATCGTGTGCTCCCTACCGCAAGACACCCAGGAGATCTGAGGAAGAGACATCAGGCTTCTGTGGATTATGATCAACTAGAGGTAGAGAATAAAGGCAGAGATAGAGGTAAGTAATACTAAGTGCAGATCTAAAAGTCGGATCAGGGCAAGAAGCGACCTTTCCCTACTCGGATTTCCTTCTCCAAGAAGAACCTCAACACCTCAGGTTGCCAGAGGTTCTCCTCCGTCCCATGTCCCAGTCTACCGCACTCTCCATGTCCGAAGGTGAGCAGAACACCCTGGGTGGAGAGAAGTGCGCTGTGGCGGTATCCGCAGGCTACTTGCCAGATCACAACTTTTGGTGGGAGAGAGAGGGGGCGATAGTGTCGATAATAGCTCGTGCACTCCTCATTGCCTCCTGCTCCCTCGCGTTTAGCTGGTCTAATTGGCTCGTCTCCCTGCTGGCTCTCCAACCCCTTTCCAGCTAAGAGTCCAGCCACAAAAACCTGTCCATTTACATAGGAAGGTGGTACTGCCAGTCCTCCCGTCCTTGGAGAAGGAACTACTTTCGATGCGTCATCGCTGCCATCGCTACTCCCAGTATCCCCCGATATATCCATTACGTCAAGCGCCTTACTGGAGAGTGTCAATCCTGAAAGCGGTGGGCGAAGAAGGCCGTAAAGGACAGCAGGAGGAAGAGAAAGAAGGAGATAACTCTCAGGCATGCCCTCTCCGTTAACTATTTGCTCATCTACGACAGCCAGAGGGGCAGGGGAGAACTTCGTGCGAAGGATGTGGCGGAGCCAACGATTTCTTTGCGCCCAACGTAGCTCATCTTCCTCCTTGACATACATCAAGGGGTCATCCCTCCCGCTCTCTCGGGCATCGGATCCTATTCTTCTTCTTCGCTCATTCAGATCAGTCAGCCGTCTTATGACTAATGGGCCTAGTAGGCTACTGCTGAAGATTTCCAGCGACTCTCCATCAGGGGAGTAGCTAGCGCAGCAGGAACAGTCCCAAGAGTACATGAGACCAATATGTTAGATCAGAAAGAAGAGTACCACCGGTGAAAAGGAGCGAAAACAAGAGGAAGAGTAGCTGATAATAGCTGAGAGACGTGTGATCATCAAGAGGGCTACGAATCAGATAGAGTCCTAGGGAGAAGGGTAGGGCACAAAGAAAGAGAAGTGATCTGGCATAAATACAGGCCAAGAAGCTGCTGGGGAATCAGAGCTTGGACACGACGTCGCCCACCTTGCGAGAACCAGCACCAGACGAAGTACCTCTTCGTACAGCGTCTAAAGGTGGCACACACAAGCATTAGAAGAGCCATCAAAAGCTACACAAATAAATGAAATGCAGCCAACGAGCGCTGGGATCCCTACCTGAACACTATCCAGACCAAAGCGAAGTTCTTCCATAGAGAGAGCGCATAAGATGAGACAGCTCAGCACGATCTCTGCTGGCACGAAGGTCTCTAACTCTCCTGAGCCTGCTAAACAAATTGATACTTCTTTAAGTGCCGCGTTTAGCGATCGGATGGCACTCTGATGCCCTCTCGGTGTCTTTGGTCTGCTTTTAATGATCCCCCCCACAATACTTTTCCACTCTTATGTGCCTCTCTTTATTTCGCTTCTAACTTCGCACGCCATTTTACCTTTAAGCTCTCTGGAGGCTCTGTGGGCTGACAGAAGGCAGTCTTGATAGTTCTGTCCCCTGAGAAACAGGGTAGTCAAAAGTTAAAGCAGGATTGTCGCCTGACATTTACTCCAACATCCGGTCCTGGACAAGTAATCCGGCTCTTCTGGAGTGGCCTAACTTCTTCCATCTCCCTTTAGGTGTACTCTCTCATTCTGATTCACCTTCGTACACGTGGGCTTCCCTACCATTCGCAGCTCTGTGACGGCTCCGTCCCTTTAGACTTACATGGCTTGAGCTGTGGCTATTTCCAGCCATTCTTTGGCCAATGATACAGCTGTCTCTACCTTTTCTCTTGATCGGCGGACAGGATCAAATATAAGGGAGCTCAATTGATCGTAGCGCTTCAATGCTCTGACATTGAGAGTATGCGAGACGGAACAAGGAAAAGTGTGGAGGGGTCCACGTCAGTAGAATAGCCCGGTACACTTTCAACCACGTTGAGGGTGCCACACCACGGAAGGAGGTGTATAAGATCTAAGGAAGGAAAAGCGCACACATAGGAAACGGCGGTGACGAACAAACAGGATAGGTGCACAAGCCAAGAGATCGAAGGGCCAACACCACCCTGTGTCACACGCTCCAGATAGAGATATACAGATAGAGAGGGATCAAAAAGGGTAACAGATGCACGAAAGCAGAAAGTCACAGCTTACTCTTCACGAGGCGAAGTCTTTACTTGGATTGACTTCTTCAGTTCCGCGATCATCCAGCGGTGTTTGGTATCTCCACACACATCTGAGGTCCTCCCCAGTCTTTGACACTGCCAGTCTTCAATATCACTCTCTGCAAGCGGGCGAAGGAGGCAGCCTTCTTCTTGACTTTCTCTCAGAAAGGACACCGAGAAAGTTAAAGAGAGTTGGCTGGATATCACTGGAAGGAGCTGTAGAGGGTGCAATGTCGTTCCTACTTCCTTCATAAAGGAGAGAGCGGAATCTTGGATCTCGTCTGAGAGCCGAATTCATTGACGCAGACGTAGAAGAGAGAACAGAGCAAGGATCGACATCATTAGCCGCTCGCAGTGGAACATGGACATCGCCTAATACACGTTTGGACAAGCCATCTATTGCTTGTTAAGGAAAAGGAAGCAGCTCCAGCACACATAGACGCGAAGTATGAGAGAGTGTCCCCAGATTTAGCAAACCCGTTCCTCTCCATGCTTGATAACTGCTTACCTTCTAAAGTGACAAAGAAGGCACCCGCTGTTAAGCCAGCTAGGCGGTCTGTCTCCCAAAATTGGGTGGCCGCCTCTCCCACTTCCTTGTCTTCCACTAAGCCTTCCCCTTCCTCTTGTCTTCTCTTCCTCCTTGGACTCAGGAGCACGCAGGCTCCTCTGTACGGATCCGCGTACCGGAGTACACGATCCTGCCTCTGCAAGTCAAAAGGCGGCTTTTTCTGGTGAACAATGCCATTAACAAGTGGGAGGAGAATCTGCGTCTTCAATTGTGATGATGATGGAAGATTAGAGAGGGAAAGGCGTGTCCTGTGAATGAGGTAGTCCTTGAGGAGATGCTGCGTTCGAGAGTGGAGAGGGACAGTGAGAACAAGCAGAGTGATGCATGAAACTAGATTTCCGTTAGAAGAGGCACTAGCATAAGTAATTCGTAAGGGAGGGTACAGAACAAGTCCTTGCTTGGGTAGGAAAGCTAAAAAGAGAAATGAAAGAGGAGCCCAGACGCCTGAAGAGACCGGCGGATTAAAAGCGAAGACGAATCGTGCGCGGGGCTAACCTTTGCCAGCCTCCCTATGAGCTCAGCCTCCGCCATTGCTCGGACTGCACTCTGCTGCAACGGCTGAGGGAGAGGGAGAGACGATTCTAAGATCATTTTCGAGGCAGTTGCAAGAGCTAAGAGAGGGCGTGCACTTCTACAACAGAAAGGTGACGAGCACTGCGAGAGGTGAGAAGTCAATGCTTGGAAGAAAGTCATCAGTTACCCTGACGAGGAGCAACAGAGATAGGATATAAACCTGGCGAGGATAAATTTGTCAACTCAATATAGAGAGAGAATGAGTTAGGTGAATAGCAGGTGCGAGGCCCTCAAACGAAGAAGTGAGACCGAATGTGGGCCGCCCCAAACATGAAGAAAGAAGAAGCGTGAACCGAACCGAATGAAAGATTCCTCCTCGCCCTACCTGCAGTGCTTGTATTATGACTGGGAGATATCTGAGGTTAATCCCAGCCTCATGCATTAGAGAGGAAAGGTGGCGAGAGTGCAAGACAACCTTCTTTCGTCTTCCACCCCTCACAGCTACACATTCCGTCGCTCCAGGCCCTCTTGCCCCTTTCATGCTCCTTTGGTCCAACTGGCTGCTGAGACTAGAGCAGAAGGACTTGATGTCTGAATCTCTAAACGGAGAAAAGGTCTGTTAGGAAGGGGTGACGGAATGTTAGTAAGGGGACAGTCAATGGCAGGGAGCGGCGGTCATCGATAGACAAACGGAGGGGGCCAAAAAGTACAATGATCTGATCCCTAGAGACTCAAACAGGCGAAAGTGGATGACAAAGATGAGAGAAGAGAGAATGAGTTCTTGAAGCAGCGAGAGGACACTCACTCACCCTGGACGATTCCGAAGACTTATCATCCCTGTTCCTGCAACGGAAATCCAGCCTCCCCGTCAGTGAATAACGAGTAGAACGTGGATGCAAAGTATGTAGTGGCGCTGCAGTGCAGACGACGATCTCTTCGATGACAAGGGAGGAAGAGAAACACGAGCCTAAAAGAAGAAGGAGATACACTAGGAGAGGGCGGGAGCGAGGGAGAGGACATCGTGAGCTGTACTTACAGAAGGCTTCGGACCCTTTCTGACCGTACTCTGAAGGGTGGAGGCTTCTGCTTGAAAGACACACGATAAAGGACGACATCACCTTCCACCTTCTCTCCCATCAGACATGAAGCTCGCTTGTTCATTCGCTCTTTCTCTGTCGCTGAGAATGGAAAGATGGGCTGAAGCTTTTTGCAGCAGACATCAAGGTGCCATAAGTATCCAATGACTGTGCCTTTAATTGAGCTCGGCTGTTTATTCCCAACGACCTTGGGCCGCAAGATATGAGCGAGGAGGACGTGAGGAAGACCCATCCGGGAATAGAAGGATTCGAGAGAGTTAAAACAGGAGAGAGCGACGGCTTGAATGACAGAATGAAGCCAACAATAGGTCATCAAAAAGACCAAGAGTAGCATTAAAAAGTAGGAGAATTCTAGAGCTTGACAGAATAATCACCAGTATTGGCAAGTCCTTTGGACCTTATGCACATCCGAAGCGTACAGAGGTACTCTATGCCGCAGATGAGAAGGAACCAAATAGAAAGACATTCACTACAGAAAGCCCTATCGCTTATCACAGGGGAAGATAAGAGAGAGCAAGCTGAATGTGTTGATATATCGATGGGTCCTCACCCTGATGGCCTTGCTCTCATCTGCAGGTATTTCAATAAGAACATGCGGCGGAGAAGAGACCGAATGATCCATAAGGAGCAGGAAGTGAGAAGGAAGAAGACAGAAGGATGGGGGTCGGACGAGTCTGAGGCATGGAGAGACGACATAGGAAGGAGATTGGTTAGCATGCTCTCACCAGAAGTGACTGGATTAAATAGACAAAGTCATATTGCGGGGCAGACAGGCACAGGAGGGGCCATTAGTGGCAGAATGAAGAGGAATCTAAAGGGCAAGCCAACAAGCTACAGAGCCAGTTCCTTCCCACCTCCGAACTTCCATTCCTTGCAAAGCACTGGTGTCGGCAAAAGTTCTGGACGCGTCTGTAAGATACTTCTGCACCCACTGAAGTGAGAAAACCTCCAACAAACGCGTGGGGCGTGGCACCCCTCCATCCGAGGAATATCTCCTTAGCAAAGTTCCCTCCCATCTTTTCTTCTTCCCCGTCTCTGCACCCTTAATCTCTATTCTTGTTCCATCTCTATCGTTCATCCTCTTTTCTCTGCGTTGACCGTCTTCGTCTTGGTGAAAGACGCACTCGGAAAGAACTAAGAAAGTCCAATGATAGGAGTGAACTAAGCATGAGAGAGGCGCAGTCACTCTTTCCAGCAGCAGATTGTTGGTAAGATCTTCTCCGTCACTTATTTCTCTTTCTGTGTCTGCAGAAGGAAAAGAAAGGAGGGAGAATAGGGAAAGTATGTCGTCTGTCACTCTATTTGTCTGCTCAGTTTGCTTCTGCAGCTTCCAATTATCTCCGGGAAGAATAACCCAAAGACCTAGAACAGAGAAGTACTTGGCCTCCTCATTTCCATAGCACTGGCGAAGCCAGAGGGGCTCTTCCCTAGAAAGACTATGCTTCAGCTCGACACATAGGAACAGAGAGAATTAGCAGGACAGTAGATAGATGAGCAAGTAGGATGCCCATCCGTGCTCAGAAGTTAAGTCAACGTCGTGTGTCAATGGTGAGTACGACTGACACATCGGGAACCGAGAGATTAAAGAGACGCAGCTGTCTGACCCCTGTTTGACTGCATAGTGTTCGCTGTAAGCATGGACAAGTTGGACGGCAAAGGACGATAACTGGCGGAACTCCTTCCAAATCTAAAGCGCCAAAAGTAGGAGGACGAGCCGATTAGAGCAATTAGAGCATGGTAGTGGACGCACAAAGCATAAGCAAAAGCATTGCCTCCACGGATAGGAGAGGGGAAGAGACCAGACAAAACATTTGGAGATGGAGGCAGATTGGACATCAAAGTGGGAAGCAGGCGGGAGTGTGGAACAATGGAAGGAGAGTGTGACATCAGAGAGCGAGGAGGACGAAAGAGGGAGCTTGTCAAAAGAGTAGGGCTCACTGAATATGAGACAGCCATGGACTTTTAAAGCGCAAGAGCGTGGTCAGGGACATGAGAGAACATGAGGTGAAGAGTCATGGCAGCCGGCAAAGCCACTCAACAGTTCTCTGAGCTTTCTGGACGGCAGTCTAACCTCCAACAAGCGCTGTAGTCTCATCGGCGGGGAAGAAACATCTTTGCTTCCGCTTATCTCGTCATGCTTCTCCGAACTCTCATCGGCGATGTTCTTTCTTGCAAACGGTGGTCTGCGATCAGAATCATGGTCACACACCTTTATCTCCACTGGAGAAGGCGATGATAGAATGGTAGCACGAGGTAGAGATCGATGGCACAGATCTTGCGATGAGAGGAAGAAGGGCAAATGTCGATCATGGAGAGACCGAATAGGGTAAAGAGTGCGACGACAAAAACAGCGTAGCAACTTTTCAAAGCGCAAGGACGACATAACTTTCACATGAAGCAACCAAGTCCCAGGAAAGGAAACTCTCTCTATCTAATAATCGTGCTCACAGGTAGTGCAGGTTCCACTCCTCCATCCAGTCTCTCCAGCCCAGAAGAGAGAGCCACACTGAGGGCTTAAGCGTGCCGAATGCATTTGTGATGAAGCAGAGAAAGAGTTAAAACGAAGGTGGACGAGACAATGGGTTCAGATAAAGGAGCCAAGTTGTAGGCTGAACTTAACAAGGGTAACCAGGAGCTACCATGGCGACGGACACTGCTGTAGGGAGCTAGTGAGGAGGCTTCAGGACTGAGCGAAAGGACGTCTGCATGGCTGAGAGAGAAGACATCGTAGAGACAACATTTCGAAAGCGGACAGAGACAAAGAAGAAAAAAGGGAGGGAGCCCACCGGTTGCGCCATCGGGTTCTCGCTCGCCCTTCGGAGGTCCTCTTTCCACTTTCGCCTTCCGTATCCGTTAGACTCTAGGCAGGCAGGAAATAAGAAGTTCATTTGGTTGAGAGAGAGCCAGTAGACTGGATAGAGACATACTAGAAGAAAGAAAGTCTCGAGAGAAGAGAAAGAAGGAAAGAGAGTGAAGAATAAAGAGAGTGAAAATATGAAGAAAGTAGAGGGCAAGGATTGATATGAAAAGTCACAGATGATTGTGAAGATATAATCGCACCTAGGAATCCCAGACACCTCAACAGAAGAGAGGAAAAGACAAAGCCAGAAGAGCAGTGACTATGAGGAAAGAGAAGACAGTCTATATTCTCCCGACTCTTTCTTACGCCTCTCCTACCATAGAGCAGTTGTAGGCTCTCTAAGAGACTGACTGCCTGACCGTGAGTTGGGCTTCCCAACCTCAACTTCTCTGTGCTGTCTCCTTCTCCTGTTCGGACCTTCTCTTCTCTTCCTTCTCGTTCATCTTCGGTAAAACCTTGTGCGAACCCTTCAGCTTTCCCTTGTTTCTCACCGTAAAGGTATAGATCGAAGCAGTAGATGCCGGCGCTGCTCTCAAGGCTCGAAGGGAAATCGTGGACCTGAGGTCCAGCAGACCGAGCAGTCAACAGTCAATGCATGGACAGAGAGCGAGACAGAATGCGAGTGAGAGAGAGAGAGACTTAAGAGCCACGAGACGAGGTGAGAATTATTATAGCCGAACATCGCTTTTATCGAGATAGGACGCAGATGAGAAGCGGAGCACGAAACAGATGGAAGAGTGAGACTAAGAAATAGGATACCTTGATGCTAAAAAGTTACATAGGAAGAGAGAAAGGAAGGGAGAGAGGAAGAGAGAGAGGAAGAGAGAGACAGAGAGGGAGAGAGAGACAGAGCCCAAGAAAAAGGGGGAGGAAAAGGCCTAAAGAGACAAGCTGGAAAAGCCCAGCCAATAAGGAGGATTGGCGAGATGGGAGAAACGAAGAGGCATGAGAAGATCAGGACCGTGCCAACCTGCAGGATGTCATAGAGAATGGGAAAGGACGCCTCTTCATCGACCAGAGTCAGCCCTTTGGAGAGGCAGAAGTGCCCAGATGCGTTGAAGAAGAGATAGCTATAGGAGGAACGTAGGAGATAGAGAGACACAGAGAGGGCAGGGAGAGAGAACAGGCAGGGAAAGAGAGAGTAAGAAGAAACAGAGAGAGTAGTCAGCGATTAGCGAACATAACAGGGCCCTAGGCAAAGGAAGGGAACAGAGATAGGCAGGAGGGAGAGAGAGAGAGAGAGAGAGAGAGAGAGAGAGAGAGAGAANNNNCATTCTTCCCAGTCCTTCGCCAAAGGTTCCTGCCGCAGCAGAGGCTCCTCACTCCACAGCCGCAGGGAGGGATCCATCGCTGGCTTGTTCGCTCCTTCCTCCTTTTGCAATTGTTATTCCTCTCTACCGCTTTTTCTTTCTCTTCGTCTGTGCGTAAGCCCTACGTGTAGCTCTTCTCCAAGGGAAGGAAGATGAAGGCCGACCCCAGGACGTGAACGGAGGGGATAACACCCTATCTCAGCGAGCGACGGAAGGAGACAAAGTCTATAGCTAGCGAGCTAGCGAAGGAAGTGCGGCATTAGCGAGAAATACCTTTGGAGAGAGAGAGAGAGAGTTTGACCAGAGCAATGAAGTGGGGAAAGAGCAAAAGGAGGGATAACAGAGGGAGGACGGAGTAGGGGCAGCAGAGAGAGAGAAGCGAGAAGACCAGTCAGGAGAGGAAACAGAGGGAGAGAGAGAGAGAGAGAGAGAGAG
>FLMG01002655.1:11799-21989 GCA_900088475.1 Hyphochytrium catenoides | reverse complement strand
TGGAAAAGAGAGAGAGAGAGAGAGAGAGAGAGAGAGAGAGAGAGAGAAGGGGCAGATAAACAGCAATCAGTAAGAGAGAGACAGAGAGGAAGAGAGAGAGTGAGAGAGAAGAGAATAGAGGAAAAAAGAGCAGACGAGGAAAAGAGACGCATGTGGAAGAGTGAGTTAGCCCCTACAAGACAGAGGACAAAGAGTAGAGAAAGAAGAGGGAGAGAGAGAGCGAGAGCCAAAGCTAGGAAGAAGAGGACAAAGGAGTGCGTTCAGTAAGTGGCGACAGGAGAGAGAGAGGTTTGAGCCAGACAGTAAGGGCAAGGAAGAGAAGACGAGGGTGGAGCCAGCTGCTCAGAAAAGTCACCTGGTGCAGAGAAGAGAGAGAACAGAGAACAGAGAAAAGAGAGAGAGAGAGAGAGAGAGAGAGAGAGAGTGAGAGAGAGTGAGAGTGAGAGAGTTACCCAGCGAAGCAAAAGCGGCAGGGAGTCAAAAAGGAAAGATCCAAAAAGATCCCAAAGAGAAGCGTCTAAGAAAGTGGCGCGCCACGGAGCACCATCAGCAGCAACTCAAAGGAGAGAGAGAGAGAAGAGAGAGAAAGAGAGAAACTCCATATTAAAGTCCGCAACATAATAAAGGAGAAAGGCTACTCAAGAGAGAGAGAAAAATCTTCAATCTCTCTCTCTCTTTGTGCATCTGCTCCAACGGGAGGACGCAGACCAATAGAGAACCAACCAAGAGAGAAGAAAGAGACAAAGAAGAGAGAGAGAGACAAACATGTTCAAATGGAGCTTCGTCCAGCTCCGTAAGGAGACATGCGCTGCCACGCCGTCTTCTCTTCCTCCTGCCTCTGAGCCGCGGCTGGTCCATCTCCGAGACGCGAAGGTTATTTGCTGCGGCAACTGTCTCACGCACGTCTCTTTCGAAGGAAGCATCATGTCCAAGAACTTTCATGGGAAGACCGGGAGAGCTTTTCTCATCAACAGCGTGTAAGCAGACTCTTTCTCTCTCTCTCTCTCTCTCCCTTGCGCTTGAATTTGTCTGGTCTCTTCTTTATTGGATGTGTCCTTTGTGATCCCTCTCGTGTATCTCTCTCTCTTTTCGTCTCTCTCTCTGTTCTGATCCAATGGACATATCTCCCTCTCTCTTCTTCTCTCTTTCTCCCTCTCTCTCTCTTTCTCTCTCTCTCTTTCTCAAGCTCTTTCTCTCTCTGCCCCACACACACATCCTCTCTTGCCTCTCAATCGGCCTAAGTGTCAATTCTCAATGTTTGATTTCTCATAGCTTAACCTCATCCTATTCTCCTTGATGTCTGAATTTCTCTCTGTCTCTCTCTCTCTCTCTCTCTCTCTCTCTCTCTCTCTTTCTCTCTCTCTCTCTGTCTAGCGTCAACACGGAGAGCGGGACGCCCGAGCGACGGCTGCTGATGACAGGATATCACACTGTTGCTGATGTTGCCTGCGCCGCTTGCCACACTGTATTGGGCTGGACCTATGTAAGTGCCTGAGTCACACTCAGAAGATGGTGGCAACGGAGGAGAAAAGAGAGAGAGAGAGAGAGAGAGAGAGAGAGAGAGAGAAGAGAGAGGGACAGAGGGAGTAGAGAACAGAGCAGTTCCTTACTCCTCTTTCTGTCATTTAATCTGTTCTGTTCCTAATGCTTGCCGTCTCTCTTTTGTCTCTTGGGTGCGCCTTTGCAATGTCTCTCTCTCTCTCTCTCTCTTCTTCTCTCCTTAACCTCTTCCTGCCTATCAGGAAAAGGCGTACGAACCTAGCGAGAAGTATAAGGAAGGAAAGTTTGTCCTGGAAACTGCGAAGATAACTTTTGAGGATGAAGAGGAGGATGAATGGGAACTCTCATGACGGCCACGAAGGCGTCAATGAGGCGAAGAGAGAGAGAAAGAGAGTCTCTCTCTCTCCCGTCAAGCTCTATAAATACCTTGGGGAAGGAAGAGAGAGAGAGAGCCAGCGAGGACCGCTTGTATATAGGAAGGGATGGAAGAGGAGACAGTGTGAGAGCTTACTCTATGTACGTGTTGCCGTGTAAATATATGCCAGTCTGATGCTACGTTTGACGATCGTAAGCCTCTCTCCCTGACAGATTTCTCTCTCTCTCTCTTTTTCTCTCTTTCCTAGCTCTGTGAGCCTTCTGTTCTCTCCCTTTCCTTTCTGTTCATTGTCCCTCTCACAGTCGACGACCTTCTCGGGTGACTCCAATTTTCTTTGTCTCCCAATGTCCTGAACGCACTGTCTTCAGAGAGAGAGAGAGAGAGAGAGCGCTATAGAAGCGAACGGCAGAGAAAGAGAGACAGAGACGCACAGTATAAAAGTGGAAAAAGTCAAGGAAAGAAGAGGACAAATTGCAAGAGGGAAGACAAAGGATCACACTCAAAGAGAGACAGATGGAGAGAGGCATCGAGCAGTCTATCTACTATCATCTTTTCTCTCTCTCTCTGGCCAATAAGCACTGACAGCTTACTATGACACTGGGCGCTCAATGATAAATATGGACAGAGATTAGCCCCTTAGAAAGGGTGAAGACCTTCTCACTTCTCTCTCTCTCTCTCTCTCTCTCTCTCTCTCATTTGTTGTCTCTCCTCTCTGCGCCAACTTCTTACGATCTCTTTTCCCCTTTGTCGGCCTGTCTGTCTGAATCTCCCTCCTTCATAGCTACCGAAGTAACAGCTGCGAAAAGAAGTGACATGATGAACTGCCAAAGCAGCCGCGCCGCCTAAAAAGACAGGCAGGCGAGAGAGAGAGAGAGAGAACCAGCAGGGAGTCAGGCAAGTGGAAGAAAGACACATTCACGTAAGAAATGAACGCGAAAGGAGAGAGAGAAAAGGGTTTGAGCAGGTGTGTTGACAAGGGAGAGAAGGATTGGAAGTGAGATTTGGGGTGAGATCGAAAAAGGATGGGAAGAGAGAAGAGACCGCCACAGACGCTATGAGATGATGGGGTACGTGTTAAAAAGAGAGACAAACAAAGAAAGAAGAGGAGAGGAAAGAAAGCAAGAAAGAGGCCGAGAGAGAGAGAGAGAAAGAGAGACACAGAGAGAGAGAGACAAAGAAACTGACCACTATGAGAAGGCAGAAAATCCCGATGTATACTGCGGCCACGTCCAGCATAATCGTCTTGTGCCATGGCAACTGAGGGACAGGCGGCGAGTGTGGTGAGGGAGGAGAGAGAGAGCAAAAAGAAAAAGATGATGGGAGACATCAAGAGAAGAGAGAGAATTTATGGAGGACAAAGAGGTTACAGATAAAGGCGCAGGTGAGGATCACTGAAGAGAGAATATGAGACGACAGACAGATCGTCGTTATCCTTCTGGATTACCTTCAAATCTGCGGTAAAGAGATGCTGAGAGCCAACCTGCAGCATCGACTCAATGATGTCACCAGCTCGACTGACCCCGCCCTAAACGGAGGATAAAAAGAGACAGAGCGACGGGATTAGACAGCGTTAAGCGACAAAAGACATACTTTTTTAGCTTAGCCTATCAGTGGCCCAGACCAAGACAGAGAGAGAGAGAAGGGGATATAGTGAGGAAAAGAAGAGAGAGAGAGAGAAGGAACACTCACTGCATGTCGAAGTACAATTCCTAGCGCCTTGGCCTCTCTGGTGTAAGACTCATTCTCATAGAGTTCCAGCACAGAGCGACGGATCTGTCCGAGACAGAGGAAGAGCAATGATCAGACTTCTACCTTTGAGAGGAGTGAGACGGCCAAATACTAGGTGAAAAGTAGAGGAGCAAGAGTCTGAGGTCTGACTGCAGAGATAGCGAGTCAAAAGAGACAGGACAAGAGAGACCAAGAGAGAGAGAGAGAGAAAGAGAGAGAGAGAGAGAGAGAGGGTCCCCTACCTCGTCCGCATCGAGCTTGGTCTTGTCCAGCATGAGACCAGCCTTGGCATCGACTATGCGAGCGGCCACATCCGGCTAGTCGAGGCATAAGATTGGGTGTAAGATGGTGGAGTCGAAACGAAAGGTATTCAGAAAGAAAGAGAAAGAGAGCGAGACTTCGCTGGTGCAAGAGGAGGTCAGAGATGGCACAAAGATATGACTCTAAATGGGTATGATAGAAGAAGACAGAGGAGAAGAGTAGCTTAGCAACAAAGACCTGATCTGCAAAGAAAGGAAGACAGAGGACTGGCTTCCCAAAGTAGAGAGCTTCCTGAGCAGACCCCATTCCGCACTGGCAGACCACCAATCGGACTAAATCATGGGCCAAAACCTAGATATGGGAAGGACAAAGAGAAGGGACAGTGTGAGAGAGGCAGGAAGCAGGAACTAAGCGCTTCCAGAACCAGCACCAGACTCAGCAAACGCGAAGAGGAGAGAGAAAGAAAGAGAGAGAGAGAGAGAGAGAGAGAGAGAGGAAGGAATATGAACGAGAGCAAAGCAGTGGAGTTGTGGCTTCAAGCGTCAAAGGAAGTCCTCAGACTATATATTAAAGTTGATGAAGGTTGGAAAGAAAGAATATCTAGAGCCACGGGTGTGAGAGGGCCGGAGAGGGAGAAACAGCACAGAATGAGGGGAGAGAAAGAGAGAGAGAGAAAGAAAGAGAGAAAAAAAAAAGAGAGAGAGAGAGAGAGAGAGAGAGAAAGAAAGAGGGCTTACATCTAGATAGGGAAGGCTCCATGTTCCATAGATTTGAAAGGAGGAAGGAAGGGCCGAAGGAAGCGCATTTCTCTGTCGTCACAGCCGCGGGGAGCCAGGAGGAAAATGTTAGACTTAGAGACAAGTGAGGAGAGATACCAGGAGAGAAAAGAAGGTTGGAGAGAGAATGTGGCAGAGAGAGCAAAGCAAAAGATAGTGTCAATGATGTTTACTTCTCATTGCTCAGAATAAGCAAAGTAGAGAAAAAATGATATGAGAGGGAGAGAGGACAGAAGGGAGAGAGACAGACACGGGGAAACAATAAATAGAGCCGTCGACCTGATCTGCGCCTACTATCCACACTATCTTGAGGTCTGGATCTTCCTTCCCCATTGTCAATCCCTAAAAATAAGCACAGCAAGTAACGCCGTCAGAGCGCCAAGGGAGCTCTGGGCGTTAGGGGAGGGACAGAAGAGGGAGAAACGGAGACACAAAGTCTCTCTCTCTCTCTCTCTCCTTTTGACTCAGACCATCAACCGCCCACTTTGGACCAGTCAATCAAGGGCAACATTCCTTCTCCTCCGTCTCGTACCTGGACGAGGATCTTGGCCTGCCACGCATCAAAGTGCGTCATGGTGCCTAAGTTGACGAGGACAATCCCTGCGCCACCTTCTCGTCGCATCCAGCTCTCGAGCTCCGGGACGCTTGGCTGCGACAAAGGGAAGACAGTTCAACAAGAGACCTTAGAGGGAAAGAGGAAGAAGAAGATGGGAAAAGAGGAAGAGGAGAGTGGAAGAGGAGGAAGAACCAACAGATTAGACCTCCATCTCACCTGGTAGTCCTCTGTATACTGCTCAGGTAGGAGAGGACCGATGGTGTCCAGCAAAGGGGAGAGAGGTCTGGGATGCTCCAGCGGGAACGCTGTGTTTAGCAAAATTCTGGTTCCACGGAAGACGTCGTGTTGCGATCTGAAAGGAGCGAGCTCCAGCTCCCATCGGACCTAAAGGAATAACAAGAAAAGAAGGAGGTAAGACAGGACCACAGAGGACTGGGAACAGTGTTTCTTGTCTAGAGTGTAAACTTGATTGAGATAGATAAACTGATAGTCAGGAGAGAGAGAGAGAGAGAGAGAGCGAAGGAGAAGTAGGGAGGAGAGAGAAGCATGTGGAAGGAATAGAGCGCGATGGAGGGACAGATAGACAACTGAAAAAGAGCCATCGGAGGAGATAGTTGATCCATTAGATGATCCTCCTTCAGCATAAAGACGCCGAATTAAAGGAAGCACGGCGTAAGAAAGCAAAGACTAGATAAAACTTGCAGATAAGAGAGAGAGAGAGAGAGGGAGAAAGACACGCGGCCATGGGCGAGGCTTACCTTGCTGACATGCATGAACGGTGGGGTCAGCGCAACTGAGAGGAGACGAGGAAAGAGGATGTTCATGCAGCGATTCCAGAGAGACATATCTATGGAGAATCCAGTTCCCCATGCAGGAACATACGCAGGAGCGCTCTAGTAAAAGGACAAAAGGGTAGGGCGGTAGGGCGAGAGAGAGAGAGAGAGAGAGAGAGAGAGAGGAGTTCAGTGCCTCTCTCTCCTGCAATCGTATTACACCTCTCTCTCTCCTCTAGAACACACCTTACCTCCAGGTCGAAGAGGAGCGTTGGGCTGTTAATGATAAAGGGAATCTTCAGCTTGTGAACTAGATCTAACATGCCCACGGTCCCCATGTCCATGACCAGGAGATCCGGGGGAGAGGAAGAGAAAGCTGGAAGGAGAGACTGGTACATCGGCTGAGCGGCCGGTAAATAGACCTATACCGAGAGAGAGGGCAGTAGGCGTTTTAGCGGTAGGAAGAGAGAAAGAGAGAGAGAGAGAGAGACAAGCGAGGACGAGGTGGTGCGGAAGAGTGGAGATGGCGTGAGGAGCAGACTAGAACAGACAGACTCGAGGAGAGAGGAAGGCCAACCACCAGCGCCAGATTCTGGACTACTTCGGGGAGAGAGGAAGAGACAGGTTTACAAGAGAGTGAAAAGGAATCAGGTATACTGAGAGAAAGAAAGAGAGAAAGAGGACAAAGAGAGAGAGAGAGGGAGAGAGAGAGAGAGAGAGAGAGAGAGAGAAAGAGGGAGAGAGGACAGAGAGGGAGAGGAAGAGGAGAGAGAACATGTCTTAGCTCTTTCACCTCGTTGAACAAGGCAAGAATGCCTCGAAATATTGACGCGTCCCTCGTGATCTTCCGGAGCTTGGCCCTCAGGTCAGACGGAGAGAGAGGAAAGTCTCCCGCAGAAAGGAACTGGCACGAGGCGGAGCGCGGAGGGTAAGTAGTTCTCACACTCTCTCTCGGCGACAGGGCTCTCTAACTCTAACTCTCCTTTTCTCTCTCTCTCTCTCTCTCTCTCTCTGTGTGTGTCTCTCTCTCTGCTGTCCCGCTCTCTTCTCTCTTTCCCTATTCTCTCTCTCTTTGTCTCTGTTCTCTCACCCTTTGTGTCCTCTCTCCCCCTCTCTACCTTGCTGAATCCTCTCCTTTCGTCTCCTCCCGTGAGCATCTCCTCCCCCAAGTCTCACCTCAAGGTCCATACTTCGGACAAGTTCCTCTCCCATTGAGTTCGTGGCAAAGGTGACTCTGTAGCCGCGCTTCTGCACTTCCTGAGCCAGGCGCAGCAGCGGCATCGCGTGGCCCAAGAAAGAGATGGAGACAAAGGCAACATGCGGGACCTTAGTGGAAGCTTGTCTGCGGCTGATATCGCTGTTGTTGGGCTGACAAGAGAGAAGGACGAGTTAAACAGGGAACACATGAGAGCGAGCGAGCGAGAAAGAGAGAGCGAGAGAGAGAGAGGGTAATTGGGAGAGAGAGAACTAAGAGGGCACCGAGTGATCAGAACGAATCAGAAAAAGAAAAGACGGGGGAGAATTGAAAGAGACATGGACGGACCGAGAATGTTGGAAGTAATACAAAGAGAAAAGAGAAAGAGAGAGAGAGAGGGGACAAGGACAAGTCTCAACATAGAGACAGGGGAAGGAATACGGGGGGAAATTAAGGAGGGGTCACCAAGACACAGCGACAGAGAGAGAGAAATAGCTAAAGAGAGAGAAATAGAGAAGAGGAGGTTGAAACGAGAGAGAGAGAGAGAGAGCAGGGGAGAGAGACAGAAAGAGAGAAGTAAACCGTGAGATGAGGGCTAGCCTGAAGACATTGGAGAGGGACATAGAGGAAAGGAGCACACAGAGAGAGAGAGAGAGAAAGCTTGAGAATGTGTGCACTTCAGAACCCACCATAAGGGAATTGAGTGAAGCGCAGACATCTTTTGGCAGGCCCTCGAGACCCTCCAAGCTTCCAGGACACAAGGGCCTCTCACGCAGCACCTTGCCACGCGAACTTCTGCCCTCTACCTCTACCCAGAGCGGCTCACTCAGCGCGACAGCGCAGAGAGCGGACACTACCACGATAGAGAGAACCAATCTCTGCAAAAGCCTTCCGCGATTCGCCCTCAACTCTTTGCTTGGTTTAGGCATGGCCTCCGTGGCCGTGGTATTTAGGAGCGCCATCTACTCCTATCTGGAGCGGCGTACTCTACCAGCTGGCCCCTGATCCTTTTCACAGCATCTTACAGAAGGGCTCAAGCGAGCTTTGGGTCCGTAGTATCCTCCACGTCCCTTTGTCCTACAGCAAGCATGAGGGCGCCAACGGCCTCTATAATGAGCGGCGAGGGACGAAGATTATTGCATCTTCAAGCTCCGTCAGCAGCAGCAGCAGCGCCGCTCGGCCAATAAACTCTTGTAGAATTCGGCATCAACCGAATTTACTATTGCGTGAGGATTCCAAAGAAATGACAATTCCTCAATTGGATATTGAATCCGTAGCAATATATCAATAACGCGTGTCTACGTTAGCGGCTTCCTGGCGCGTTCGCAGATGAAGATTTCTTGGATTTTTTGAGCTTCATCAAAAGTCCGAAAAGGTACAAAGGCCAGCGATTGAGGGCTTACTTAGCAGCAGTGCGAGGCCATCGCCCTCCTTTTCGCGCCATAATCAGTCTTGCAGTGGATAGACTTTACTTGGAAAGAATTGGCGGCATACGTGTTCGATTTTGTCCCCTGACTGAAGGGTCCACCTTAGTTATAGCCGAGAAGACTGTAGATTACGGCTGAGAAGGGCTGCGACAGGAAGGGATGGTGGCTCGATATTCCCTACTTGATGTCGTCGTTGCATCTGTGTCGATACTATTCTTCGCTTGTTTGCTTGGGGCATCATTAGAGCTCATTCAACGCCGTTGTCAGACTGGTCCACCTCTTGTCATCCTTTCTGAACCAGATCATGCCTCTCTGGAGCTCTGCGCTGCCTTCAAGAGCTTTAAGGCCTACCTTGCAGGCTTTAGTTCGCTTCTATGGTTCTTTGGAGGACTAGCCCTTAGCCAATATCTAGCGCAAAGCGTACGTCTCGCCCTATCATCTGCCTCGCTGGCGTCCGTTCTGTCTCTCTCAAGCTAACGGACTGATCTTCACTCTTTTCTCACAGTTCACAAGAAGAGATAGGTCGCCCGCCGCCTCCCTTCCTTACCTTCTACAGTCTGTCTTTCGCCTTCTTGGCGTGAGTCCTCAGCGCAATTCTTCCGCTGCTCTCCCGCCTCCTGCTGCTCCTCCAGGGGGGGCGCTCCTAGCTCCTGCGGGGCATCGCCCTAAGTATCTAGAGCCAGAGGAGAGTAAAGTGATCAAGGGGCTGCCAGAGCCTCCTCTGCTGACACTGCCAATAGATCCTGACGCCGCGCCCTTTAGAGAGGTCACTCATGTCTTCAAGTATCCCTTCGACACGGTAGGCTCTCGCTTCTCTCTCAGTCATCATCTCTCTGCACCTGCTTCGCTGCACTTCTTCATACGTTTTCCTCTTTCTCTCTCTCTCTCTTTTCTCTCTCCCCCTCTCTCTCTCTCTCTCTCTCTCTCTCTCTTTCTCCCTGTCTCTCTCTCTATGCGCAGAACCCATTGATCTTCAGATGCACACCGAAGTGGCGCTCTCTTCCTTGCTTCTCTTTGAAGTGCTAATCGTCTCTCTTTCTCTCATACGGTTGTTGGTGTCTCTGTAGGTCATTGATGTGCACTTTAGACGACATATTGAGCCTCTACCTGGTACGATTCTTTTTGAGACACGGAAGTAAAAGAGGAGAGAGAGAAGAGAGGCAGGAGAGAAGACAGGGATAGAGAGAGGGACAGCGGAAGAGAAAGAGAGAAACGTAGAGAGAAGGGAAAAACGAAGTGGCTTATGTACCTTCTTTCTCTCTAGACAACCTATCTCCAAACTTGGTGGAGATCCGTACTAAGACCGTAGAAGAGTATCCTGAGTGGCAGTGCGTCAAGAGGATCCGAGAGATGAAGTCTAGGTCTGTCAAGAGCGACATGCTTTTCTGTGACTTTTGAGCACCCTTATTCCTTTCTCTCTCTCTCTCTCTTTCTTCTTCGCGACTCTCTCTCTCTCTGTCTCTTTCTCTCTCTCTGTCTCTTTCTCTCTCTCTGTCTCTTCTTCTCTGTCTCTTCCTCTCTGTCTCTTCCTCTCTCTCTCTTCCTCTTTGTCTCTCTCTCTTTGTCTCTCTCTCTCTCTCTTTGTCTCTCTCTCTCTC
>FLMG01002655.1:0-10450 GCA_900088475.1 Hyphochytrium catenoides | reverse complement strand
AGAGAGAGGAGAAGCTCTGCTCTGTAAGATACGCTCTCTCTCTCTCTCTCGCCATCGAAAAATCTAACTCTCTGCTTAGGGAGAGAATGAGGCGTTATTTATTTTTGGGCCAACCTTTGGCTATGATAAGCGGCCCTTGCCATAGGAAAGAGAGAGACTTGCAGTCAAACAGAAGAACAAAGAGCACAAAGTCATTAAAGACAGAAACCACAGCCCAGAGGCTGAGGGAAAGACGTCACCGCAATTTCCGAAGAATCTTTCTCTCTCTCTCTCTCTCTCTCTCGCCACGTATCTCAACTTTCTCCTATTAGTTTGCCATAACACTCGTTCTGTTAGTCGACAAGGTGGCCTAGGCATGGTCTATGAATGCCAAGAGAGACGAGCACGTAGCTATCCCTGCTTATGCCTTACAGAACTGGAACCGCTTGTTCTCTCCTCGCTTCCTGCTACTCTGCTGGCTGTTAGAAACTCAAGTTGCGGATTCATCTATAGCATGTCCTCCAAGGCCTGCTAGCATGGAGTACAAAGGAAGACCATAAAGCCCCGTTCACCCTTCCTCTAGATGCTCAAATGATCTGTTTAGGTCTCAACCTGCTGCTTCATCTACGAACCATCTGTCTCTTTCTATCTCTCCTGGTGGTCACATTGACCCAGTCGGACTTGTAAGGTGTTCCTCAACGTCATTTGAAGATCATTCATTGCCATTTTTCCGTGCTGATCATCGCCATCGGCCTTCCTCACGGTGCCTTGTCTCTTTCTTGACAAGCCAATAAAACCCATTATTGTGGCTATAATTCACAACTTCAACCTATTTTGGCAGTTTTCCACAATTGCGAGATTCTGGTCTAGGTGTTTGTATGGCCAAATTTGACAGTTGTAGGTTATCATTGTAAGAAACGCTTTCTGTCAAATATACAGTCAAAATGAAGGTGGATTCTGATGGGAAGCGGCAGAGATCTGAAGCTTTTTGACCCCTTGCCAACTTCTTTAGTTGAAGATTATTGGATTCTCTGAACTCCACCACCGTCATCGCCATCGCCAAGAGCTAGGCGGACAATGGCCTACTGGCGCTAGATCAAGGAAGAAGCACTACGCTGCACTGATGTGGGAAGCACCACCCTCTTATGGACTGCTACTGGGTCAAGTGCTCCACCATATTCAGCCCAGAGCTGCCCATACTCCATGTCTTTGGAGGGTGTCACAGAGGATTCAGTCATTCTTAGGGCTTTCTGGTCGGCACATACTGCTGTTTAAAGACGAGGATGATGCTTACAGGTGAGTCTCGCAGCCCAAGCTGTACATTGCTGCAGTGGGCAGGCTTGTCTTTGACCGCTAGAGTTGCAGGCGGGCCTTGGCGGCGCGTAGCTATGACTCCAGCTTCTGTCCTCTGCTTAGCTTCAAGTATGTGAATCAGGATCTTCTTCGAGAGGTCCGAGACAAAGTTTAACATCTGGCTCGCTATTGAGGGCACCCTTCTCTCTCTCTCTGAGTCTCTCGTCCTCTGACTGTATCTCTTTCATTCTGTCTCGGGTTTCTTCTCTCTCTCTCTCTTTCTTCAATTTACTTCTCTCTGTTTGCCTTCTTTCTTCCTTCTGTCTTTCTTATCTCTTCTTTGTCTCTCTCTCTCTTTTCTCAATGCCAACATCTTTGCCAGACCTATTCCTGCACTGCTTCATCTCTCTGTCCGTCGTTTTTTTTTGGTCTCGAAGGACTGACTCCACTCTTTCTAAGGCCTTGAGCAACTTTGCTTCTTATTCTGGCTTCATTGTGACGAGCCCCCGGGCCTCAGAGGCTCTAGTGAATGCCCTTCAGCAGCTAACGGATGGAAAGAGAGAGAGCATTCTCTCTCTTCTTCCGGTGTACGCTGTGGGGAGGTAAGGCGCATATGTCTTTCGCTCGCTAGCTTAAGACTGTTTCCCTCCCCTCTGCGTGTCACCTTCTCTCTGCCTCCCTCTCTCTCTCTCTGCCTGCCTCTCTCTCTCTCTTTCTCTCTCTTTGTTTTCTCTCTGTCTGTCTGTTTCATGATCGTATGAACGCTCTGACATCGCCCTTTCTCTCTCTCTCTTTCGTGGTGGCCTCTCTCTCAACCTTTCCACCCACTCACTCGGCTCGGTTTGTGCTTTAGAGCGACTGGCAAGCCTCTTCGCGCGATAGGGTCGACGTTAAAGGGAGAAGAGGCCGGCAACGCAGATGAACTGGTAAAGTTCTTAGCGAAGAATCACAAAGGAGAAGGAAGACCTCTTCTCTTTTTGAAAGGAGACAAAAGCAGAGAAGTGATACCTCTTTTCTTTAAAGAGAGAGGAGAGCCCTTGACCGAGCTTGAGGTCTATCGGAGTGAGAAGATCTCATGCCCGGCGATTAGCTTAGGAGGAGAGAGAGAAGCCACTTGTCTCTCTCTCCCTCTCTGGGCTGTCTTCTTCAGTCCCAGCGGTGTCTCCACAGCGCTGGAGAAGGTGAAAGACTTACCTTGGACCTTCATAAGGGTAGCTGCCATAGGTAGGACACCTATTGAGCCTCGCTCTTCTTGTCAGCGTCTTTCTCTCTCTCTCTCTCTTTGACTGGCGAGTGAGGTCCATCATCTCCCTGATGTTATCACCTTTATCTCTCTCTGTCTTTCCCGATCGGCTCTGGCTCTCTCCCACGCTTTCACTCAGCGTTGCCACTTCTCAGTGCTCTCCTCTGGATCTTTATCCCCACCTGGCTTGCTTGGCCCACGCTCTGACCGATCTGTCAAGTAGGGAAGACTACTAAGGCGGCTCTGGAGACCTCCTCACTTGGCCGCTGTGACGCTGTCGCTGCGAAGCCTGACGCTGAAGGTGTAGCTCAAGCTCTATCTCTCGCGGACTCATAGAGAGAAGACTGCAGACCCCCATCTTCCTCGTCCAGCACGACTAAGCAACGGGGAAGAGGAGAAAGGGGCTAGTCTACGGGAAGAAGAAAGAAGAAGAAAGGTAGACACGCAAGACGAGCAAAAAAAGGGAAGCCGCCAAGGGAGAGAGAGGGAGGGCAGAAGGAGAGAGAGAGAAATGTCCTGTTCTCTCTCATGTTTTGACCTTTATTTATTTATGGGCAATCCTCTCAGCCCTGCACCTTCGTAATGTTCTCCACTGCGCTATTGAGTTCAAGACAAAGGTCATTGATTTGCTGGTCCCAGCTCTAGCGCGTGGCAAGAATGTCAGATCATGGGAACTAGAGGTCGTCGCTAGTGAAGCTATCCAGAGCAAAAGCGACTCTTAGGATGAAAACGGAGCCCGATAGCACCGTCAGCTGCTTAAGAAACGAAGAGATTGGGGAAGAGTGGGAAAGGGCAAAGGGATAATGGATATTCTACCTGAAGCATCTCTGACTCATCTTCGAATAGAAGGAGCCCCTCAATCTGGTCAATCTTCGCCTTCATTCGCTCCTCAGAGATCATCCGCGCCGCCACCTTCTCCGCCTTTCCTGCATCTATCTCCAGGAGAGTGCCTAGCTGGTCGAAGTGGATGATAGTGTACACCTTCAACGAGAGAGAGAGAGAAAGAGGCAGCGGGACGCCGCAGAATGGGGTGAGGAGACAGCGAAAGGTCAGAAAGAGCTCAGCAAGGCAGTAGAGAGGTGGCAAACACCAACTACCTGAACGCAGAGAGAGAGAGCGGTGAGCGCGGAGAGCAAAGAAAGGCAAAAAGGCAATGGGCTTGTAGAGCAACGACAAGCTCGGCCTTTCCTTGCCGCCAGCATATGGTGCATTGCCGCCAGCATAATATGTGCATTACCTTGCTTGCCGCCAACATATTATGCTCGAGCGCGGCCTGCTCCAGCACAGTGAAGCCATTCCCTAGGACTGCCTTTTGATGGGGCATAAGAGAGAGCGAGAAGTTCTGGATCTCCTCCTTCCGCAGCAACTTCTCCGTAAACATCTTCTCTAGCACTGCAGCGTGCTCTAGAGTCTTTGTTCGCTCGTCCTTGTAGAGTGTGCCCAGCACTCTTGAGCGCTGAGGACCAGCAGAGGCCAGAATAGCGCAGGTGACGGCTTTCGATAGCAGCTGCAATAGGTCTTCCTGTACGATGTTCTGCGAGTCTGCCTGGGAGAGGTCGTAGTACCGGATAGCTGCATCTAAGAACTTGAGCTTTGAATCTAAAATGCGGGCATAAGACACCTGTCAAGCATCGACGGGACAAGGAAAGAGAGAAAGACAGAGTTAGCCTCTTGCCTATGAGCTCAATGTTGAATTGTTTTGCTCTCGCTGCCTCTGCAACTCCTCTTCTTCCATTTTCTCTCTCTTTTCTGTCAGGCTTCGCATCTTCTCTTTCTTTGTCTCTCACCTTGAATCTCAGCTGCAGGGCCCAGTCTTTCACTTCATGGATGATTCTAGCTGCGCGATTGATAAATATTTCAGCGTTCACTGTGTCGTCTTCCTGTAGGTACAGCTCTCCGATTGTGACGAACTTTTGAGCTTTTTCCTCATCCGTGTAAGCCTTTGTGCTCGTCTCTAAGTTAATATTGGCGAGCACTCGTGCCGCTTGAACGTACTCTTGCTCGTCAATGTGAATCTGCGCCAGTTTCTCTCTGAGCAGGGCATCCTATCCAAGAGATTAGTCGGCAAGAGGAGAAAGGAGAGGATGATGAGAATAGCCCTAGTGCCAGGTCATCAGAGGACGGCTTAGCATGAGCACAGCGCTAGAGCTTCATTCGACTTGCAGAGAGAGGAAACAGCAACGGAAAAGACTATAGTGCCAAAGGTTTAGAGAAAGTGCAGGGCACTAATGGCTCTGAAAAAAAGATTGACCCTCTTCTCGCCTTCCTAGCCTGACACAATAGACTCAGTTCAAAGAAACAATGTCCAACATGACCTCTCATAGTGAACCGAGAGAGAGAGAGTGAGTGAGAGAGAAAGAGGCTAGAAGGGAAAAGAGCAAGATCGGTAATACCCACAGGTTCATCGTAAGAGATAATGCCAGATGGAGTCCGCTGTATGGAGAACTCGATAACTTCTCTCTGCTTCTCCTCAGATTGGAAGCCGCCATCAGCGGCAGTGACCACTGCTAAGTGCATTAGCACCTGGCAAAAGCAATAAGAGAGAAGGGGCGGCAAAGCAGAAAGCGCAGAGAGAACCAGTGCTGAATATATGTAAAGAGGAAGACAAGTCAGTGCCGAGGGCAGCGTCTGGGATCCAAGAACTGGCAAGAACTCATCAGTCTCAAGGATCAATTTCAAGGATACAAGGAGCACCTGCTGAAGAGCGACTCTAGATGGAGCAGGAGCAGCTACATCAAGAGTGCAAGAGAGGAGACATAGAGCCCGAAGCAAGTGGCCTCCGCTGTCAAACAGTCGCGTACTTACCGCTCGAGAGACCACAAGCGACACATCCTCAGCAAAGACTGAGAGAGAAAGATGCAGGTAAGAGGCGCGGCAATAGCCAGGAAGAGCAGCCGATTACAGTTAATATCTTCGCTGACCAAGAGATGGCGTGCAAATCGAGCGATCAAGAGCCTAAATCAAAGACATAAGGGCGAGGAAGCGGACCGAAGAGCATTAGACCTTAGAGAAGAACGTGATACTTACTCCTCTCCACGAGAGCCTTTGCCCCCTCTACATTGCCGGTGGCTGAGAATCGGTCGATGAGGCCCTTATACTGAAGGATCTTTGCTTGCTGATCATGAATCTCATCAACCTAGAGAAGGAATGACGGCCATCATGTACGTGAAAGAGAGCTGCATTAGACTAATGCGTGCGTCGTCCAAGATCCAGATAAGAGATTTATGGCAAAGCAAACCAGCCATGAAGATCGAGAGGAGGACAGCTGAAGAGTGTCTTGAGATAGGATAATATGAGACTTAACCTCTTAGCCCAAATGCTCAACAAGTCAGGGTTGTCTACCTGCTGAATCTCGCTCAGATAGTCCGCCATGGTGTAGATGCTTTTCCTAAAGCTCTATCGAATCGTAGCCGTAAGACAGTTCACGCTGCCATGTGCAGTAGAGGCTATGGCTTCGCGTCAGCACCACTCGCAAATTCCTGGCTCAGTACCGCACAGAAAAGATGCGATTGGTTTGTCTCTATCGCACTATGAACTAGGATCGCCCTCTCGAAGCCAAGGCGGCCGCGCACGTTGAAACTGACTTCCCCGCAGGAACGGGTTTTATGTCGGACAAATCACTCGAGTCGTATAGGATAGTATGCTTACAGCTCTTTCAACACCAATGACGCATCCACCGTTATTCTGTGAGGTCCCCTCTTTCACAAGTCTAAGAATGTCGCAGAATCCTAAGGGAGCTTTTACATTATAGAGATTACGTTCTTCATACAGATTCACGGAGATCTTTTATTGGATTTTGCGAAAACTAGAAAGCTTCAGAATTTCGGCTACACTTCTTGGGAGAATTCGGTACTCCCACAGCTGGGTTGAGAGAATCAAATAGTCTCGGGTACAGTACTCGAATAAAGGGCCCGAGCCTCTGTCCCGGATCCTTACCCGAGCCTTGCAAACACTGTGAAGACTTGAAAGCCGTTAGCGGTAAAGATTAGGAACAGTCCACAATGGAAATGATGAGAGAAACGCAGCGGCAGCGGCGGGCGTTGCGTGCTCATCGCTGTCTGAATTCCCTAAGATAATAACAGGACCTCGCCTTCTTAATTGGTGCTCTGTCATCGATGAGCAGTAAGCACTGCACCTCTCTTGCTTGCCTGCTGCCGTCTGGCTGCTGAGCGTTAGTTAGAAAGGAGAGAGGAAGAATAGGGAAAGGTGGACAGGCAGCAGGGAGAACAAGGGATGCAGAGACCTTGCGAGGAACTTGGGGTAGGAAAGAAGAGGGAGAAGCTGAGAAAGGAGAGAAGCAGGAGGAGGACGAGGAAGGGTCCAAGAAGAATGAAGATAAGCTGTTGGAGATAGGAGGATGGCAGCGTCAGCACCAATATCTCACTGTCATGCATCAGCCCTTGGGCCTTCTACCTTACAGTAGGTTTTCCTAAGATTTATGACGTTTACATGGCCAACATCTGTTCCTTCAAATCGTGGCTGTGTGCCCGTAGTCAAGGTAGTAGACAGACAAGCAGCTCATCAACTGCAGCGAAGCAGCAAGAAGCAGACGGAAATAATGGTTGCTACCGTCTCTTCTAACTGAGTTTACCAACCATGAACAGCTGGGGCCCAGCTGTGCGAGAGAGGAAGAAAGGGAGGGAGGCGGTGCGTGTCATCATCATCAGGAGGAGAGCGAACAAGGCGAGCTGAGGAAGAAGGGCACCTTCAGGGCGATGACGATTGTCCTCAGTGACGATGACCCAGTCTATCAGAACAGTCTGCTAGTACTCGTAGTAGTAGCATCTCTCGGTCTCAAGAGGCTGTAGAGAGTTGAGCTCTTCTTGTGCGCAGAGGAGAAAACGGTTGGACGTTCCAGTTCCGTCCAGAAGAATCGGGAAGTAAAAGGAGGATTGGGGGTAGATAGGCTTTATAAGGCTATTGAAGCATGACATGGGGGAGCTCATGGAGGAGGGAGCCATGTCTTCTTCCGAACATTAAATCCTTGCACCGCAGAAGCTTTCTGGCTATTTCCTCCTCAACACTGCCTCTTCTCTCTCTCTCCTCTCTCCATTGACCTCTCTCTTCCCCCTCTCTCCCCAGACCTAAAAAGCTACTGCTCAATTGCCTTCCCTTCTCGAAAGATAAGAGAGTTTGGAGAACGAGGGCTCTTAGGTTACTAAGAACTCTCCCTTGCTTCGTGTGCGTCAGCCTCTTCTCTAAGGCGAACCTTATGAACTCTCTCTTCCTTTCTCCCTTCCAACAACAGCCCCGTGACTTAGACTCTATAAGAGGCTTCCTTAACCTCCTGGCTGGAGGACAGCACAAGCTTCCTTAGTTGTAACCTCTTCCTGCGCTCAGCTTCATCTGCATTCTTCCCTGTCATCAGAACAGAAACTTCGACGGCGAGCAATAGTCAGTCATCGCTGCTTTGTTATAACGTCGCACTGTATTGAGCTTCCCACCAAGAGACAGAGAAACGAATTGAATAACTAGGTGCTCTTTAAACGCTGAGGAAGGATGAGAGCTGGTAGCGCTATCAAGCCCTGGATCTTAGACCGTGGCTCCTGGCCCAATCTCATGCTGACGGCTGCAACGGCGGCCGTGGGAGGATACGTAGGCTGGAGGTATCTGACAAGGGCTCCGGGGGTCCTGGTAGACAAGAAAGAGCGAGAAGACCCTCTTTACTACTCTGATAATGAGAGGAGCAAAGACTTTGTCAAGCACCGAACAGAGATGGCCGCTCTACCTACAACGACAGAGCAAAGGACACTGGCAAGGCATCTGACACAAAGAATGCGAGGAGAGAAGCCAGGAGAGCAAGCCTACGCGGATGCCCCAGGAGCAAGAGGGGAAGCTGTTAGGGACAAACAGGCCAGGGAAGGAAAGAGATAGAGCACAACCCTAGGAAAGAACTGAGTGCGGCTGCTGGAGGAGGGGGAAGCAAGAGGCAGAGCTTGCGGCTGGTGGGAGGACAGGAAGAAGACGAGACTTCTAGCTAGCGCTCGTTCTTCTGTGTATTATCCTATGCAGGCCAGAACACCTAGGAGAGAAACAAAAGGCTGCCAGAGAGATGACCCGGCGGAGATCCTGTCTTTCCGGGTTATCAAAGTAGAATGGGCGGAAGGAGAGACAGAAGTAGTGCTATGAAGACAAGGAGCCATTGGTAGCGCTGGGATAAGTGAGAGAAAGAGCAGGATGTGCCATACGTGAGCTATTCTTAGAGGAGAAAGAGGGACAAGGACAAAGAGCTAAATATGAGAAAGAGAAAGCTGCTCCCCGCAAGGGCAGTCTCCCTTGTCAAATAACGTTTATTAGTCAATGAGCCCTGATAAGCTCCCAGAGTTCCTCTCTTTGCCTCTCCACCCTTGCCTCAGATACGTCGGTAAGCAGGACGCATAGTAGCGCCCTTATCCCCTAAGAAAACCCTTTAGGCCCTGTAGAGCCATTAACTTTTCCTCGAACTTGCCAAAGGAGGAGGAATAGTTCTGCAGTATCCACTCTCTGACGTTCGTGTGGCCCTTGCGGCGCTATGAGCACAAAGGACAGGCTCGGCGTAACTATGTAGCCCGAAGTCCTTCAGGTTGCCGCAGGCTGTGAAAGTGCTGCGCGCGAATGTGAAGTAAGATCCCCTTGCTTTGCAGCCTCGACAAAGCAGATTCCCAGCTTTGGTTGTGCTATCTATGGCATGTAGATACTATCCTTTCTCAATCAGAGACGGGCCTTTGAGGAGTGAAGAGTCGAAGAAATAATCAAGAAAGAACTGCAAAGCCTCCAGGCGGCCACTCCGTCTTGCTGCCTCCAGCAAAGAAAGCAGTTCGACCCTTCATTTTCTCCACCAGTGAAGAGCCATTTCCTTTAGCAACACCAAGTCCCTCTCCTGCTTTGCGAGGTTCCATGACCTCCTCAGAGCTGCTTCTTGCTTCCACGGATCTTCATCAAAGCCATTGAACGACATTAAGGCGACCTTTCTGTGCAGACATGACGGCGGCATCTGCAGCAACAGTTTTGGAAGAGACCTTGTATATAGCAACGGTAAAAAGAGCAAGCTGACAAGCTCCAAGAAATGGCCATGCCGGGCCTTACTACTAAGCGAGGAGACTGTAATCTAAACAGATAGAGTTCGTCTCTTGAGATCATCAAATGCTTAGCGAGCTCAAGAGTGACTGAGATCAACTACGGCCTGATTAACGCTATAATACCAGTCCTTGGCAGGGCGACGTGGCTGAAACGAGGCGATATTGAACAATAGATAAAACTCTGAATCGAGCAACCCCATTGTCGTCACGAAGGAAAGTAAATAATGAGGGCGTAGCAGCGAAGGAGATGATCTGCTGACTCTCTTTCTCCTAATCATGATGTTTGTGTCATTTGAAGTCGAAACCTGCGCCCTACAGCCCTCTGGGGCTTCACAGCAGACAAAGAAACAGCATGTTTGCTTCCTTATTCCACTTAGTTGTACTACCGCCACCACCTGGCAAGGCACCTTCCCTAAATGGAAAGTCTAGGGAAGGCAAGGGGGCCGACGAACCTTAACACGCCCGTGAGCACCATCAGGCTTGTGCCCCCGCTGTTGTGGAGGTGCCGCGGAGATCCTCGCGATGAACCGGGCAACTATATCCATCATCATCATCTAACTTCCTCGCGGCGCGGCGATAGCGTGTGCCTACCCGGAATGAAATGCAGCAGCAGCATCCACACACAATAGGCGATGGTGGCGGTTGACGATGAGAAGAAGTGAAGTCGCTGTGACGAACTCTTTAGAGCAGCAGCAACAACCTGCTGGCGACAGAAAGGAAGGAAGAAAGATGAAGAATCTCTAGAATTCACATTGCAATCATCTCGTAGTTTGATCACTAGACTGCGTGCGCACAACCACCGGAGATGGCCCTCCTAGTAAATAATTAGCTCTACAGTACAAGAACGCGAAAATTGAGCGCTCCCAATTCCGCACAC
>FLMG01002641.1:0-17013 GCA_900088475.1 Hyphochytrium catenoides | reverse complement strand
CTCTCTCTCTCTCTCTTTCTCTCTCTCACTCTCACACACACACATCGTAAGGTGCTGCTATTTTCCAAGCTATCATACTTGCTACTTTGCTTCTTTTTCCTCTTCTCTCTGTCATGAACGTATTGGTTTTCCGCTTATCCGTCGTGGCGTTACGCGGAGCCCCGCCGACAAAAAGAGAGCACTTGGACTGGTCTCAACTTTACTCGCACCTTGTCTTCCAGCAAATAGCCCTTCCTTTTTGCTGCTGTCTCTCTGTCTCTCTTTTCTCCATTCTCTCTCCTCTCTTGCTTCGCTGCCGGTATCTTTCTCTCTTTTGTCTTAGTGGTCTGGTACGTGTGCCCTTGGTCATCTGACGTTTCCACAATCTGATAGGTGTAGAGAAGAGGGCACTCGAAAAGAGAAGAGAACGACTGCATGGGATCATCCTGGTGGTACGCGCTACTCTCTTTGCTCTCTTCTCTATCAACAAAGCGTCGCCTCAAATGTTGGCTGCATCTCTTTCGCTTGCTTGTCTCTCTTCTTTTCACTATCTACTTCCCTGATCATAAGCTATGGCATGGCATGTGGATTGAACCTCATCCTCATCCTGTTCTCTATCTGCACTTCGTTCAGCGTCGGCGCCGTATCCAGGCAGCCACTCGTATCCAAGCCATCTTCCGTGCTTTCAGAGTGCGCCAGGCCGTGCGATGGGGAGGGAACTACTGGGTGGAGTACGTGGACCAAGAGAGCGGCAAGGTGTGCACGTGATTCTCTCTCTTTTTTCCCTCGTTTTTCTGTGTGTCGCGTTCCCTCCCTTAAATAGTATAAAGGTGGAACTCCTGACCTCTGGCACTGTCTCCAATGACTTTAGATCGTGCCGTACTTTGCCATCTCTATCCTGCCTTACCGTCTCTATCTCTCTGTCCCGTTCGTCTCTGTTCTCTCTCTTCTTGGTCTCTATCAAGATCTTTCTAGCGGGTCTCCGCTGCGGCTCTTGTTGGCTTCTACTCTCTCTCGAACGTTTCCCCAGGCCTTGCCCTTTTGACCCTTGCTGTTCACTGACTTTCCGCTATGATCCCGCGCCCTCCGTGTCTTCAGCCCTATTATTTCAATACATGGACCCAAGAGTCACGATGGATCAAGCCTTTGGAATACACTCTGTTTGCAGAGGAAGCGCCCCAACCGTCATCTTCCCTCTCCTCTTCTTCGCCAACCTCCGCCTCTCTCTCTCCATCTCCCGTCTCCACCTCTTCCTGGGTGGAGGCCTTTGACGAATCTTCAGGTCTCTACTACTACTATAATCATAGTACTAAGGAGTACAGATGGGAGAAGCCGGCTGACTTTGAAAGGTAAGAGGAAGGGTGGACGGCGGCACAGAAAGAAAAGATGCAGAAGAAGGAGAAGAGTAGATTGAGATTCTAGGCCAAATAGAGCGATAAGATTACCTAGCGCTAGTAGCATCTCACAACCAATAGTCTACGATCAGTCTGGGCCCTAAGAAATACGGCTGTTTGATAAAGATAGGTAAACAGGTCAGGGAAATGCGGAGAAAGAAGTCTGACTCTTTCTCACAGTCCTGCCCAGTCTGCGACCCCCGCCCTCACTCCGGAGGGCAGCGCGGCGGTGCGTCAAGGTTCCGCCCGTTGGCTGCAGGACCAGGACCAGAGCCAGCTTACCAGCCGATCCAGCAAGAAGAGAGACATAGGTTTGACAGTGTTCCCTCAAGTTCCCTTACGGCGTTCTGCTGCGCTTTGATCTCCTCCACCTTATCCCTCATTCTGTTTCTTTGTCTCTACGATAGAACTAACAACGTCGATCTAAAGAATCCTTCGGACCTTCTCTCCTTTCCAGGCGTTTGGGAGGAACACTTAGATCCGGACAGCGGCTACACTTTCTATTATAATCCCACCACAGGAGAGACCAAGTGGTCCCTCAGCCCCGACGAAGCCTTCTCGGGAAGAGGAGAGAAAGAGAAACAGAAGACCGCACGATCTTATCGGTCACAAAGGTCTGCTAAATGGCGCGAGACTTATGGCAGCAACAGCCCAGCAGAGCATAGTGGTAAGGGCTTAACTTTTCTGCATCGGGCCTTAGCTCTGAAATCTCAACCTCAAAGGGACTCGGGTCATATCTTACTTCCCAGTCCGTTGTTTATCTCTCGCTCGCTGCCTCTCTCTTGCCTCGTCCTTGTCGTGGCTGCGTGCTTGCCAAGCTCCGTTTGCTTTGCCTCTCGACGCCACTTATCATCTTGACTAACGGCTTCCTCTCTTTATTTTCACGGTCACACCGTCTTTCCCGTCGTCCTGATTCTTTCTTTCGACCGTTCGGATTGTGTCGGTTGGCAGACGTGACGAGCCCTTGGACATCAGCCGTAGATCCGGCCACCGGGCTGGTCTATTATTTTAACTTCTCCACGGGAGAGTACACGTGGACACAGCCACCAGACTTTGTACCCACCATTGGCGCTTCCACGGCCAGGTACGAGGACTGTCTGTTTGTCCATTCTTCGCTCACTCCGCTCATACCCTGGGCTCACTCTCTCCCTTTGGCTGTAGGACTGCGCGGAGTGAGCGTGGCGAGCAATGGCTAAGCAAGCAGAACTCTGCAGAGCTCTCAGCAAGGTCGAAGCCTACCAAGGAGATTGGAGATTGGATCGAGGTAAACCTGGCTGCGCCTTGTCCCTAAGCTGGTTGTCCGACACCATCGTCGGTGACACACGCTTCTCCTGTCGCGCTTCGTTCTGCATGGGCGTCACGGCATGTCCCAAATGCTGAGCCTCCTCTGCACGGCATCTCCCTTCCGAGCAACTCGAAAGAGTCGCGTGGTTCTTCTCACCGTTCCCATCGTGTGACACTCATTCATCTCCGCAATTTCTCTTTCTTCCATTCCATTCCAAAGACTGGTTCGGCCGTTTAAATTCTTCCCTCTGCCCGCCCCTTCTGCACAGTATAAGGATGCCGAGAGCGGTAATGTTTACTATGTGAACAAGCAAACACAGGAGCAACGCTGGTCTCTCCCGCCTCAAGAGATCTCCCCTACATCCTCAGCAAATCCTCTACCTCTTCCCTCAACTTCTTCATCCTCAAAAGAAGGACCTGGAGGAGAAGGGGACAAAGCGGATATTGAGGCTCCATCTTCAAAGGGCACCACAGAGGAAAGAAAGCCGTCCGTGCCAAGCATACAGCAGAGTGTCTTGCAGAAGATGAAGTTGATGGAGAGACTGAACGTCCCATATGTCGGTAGGGCTCAGTCTTCTTTCTCCGTTTCTCTCTCTCTGCGCTTTGCTACCAATCTGGCTTCGTTTACTTCGATCTGAGCGTGGCTGTTACTGCTGCTGGTCACTTCTTCCTCTCCTTCAGTGCTTTTTCTCCCCAAATCTGCCACTCTGATCTAAACACTCGGTGCTGAGTTTACTCTGAGAGACATCTCAGGCCCTCACTTGAGCCTTAGCTCGCGTCTCTTAAAGTTTAATTCTCTTCGATGTTTCTTTCCTCTCTTGTCCTCTCTCTGACCCATCTACCCTCCTCCTCAACTCTGGCTTCGTTGAAGGTCGTGAGAGCCATGTCAAGTACTTGGAACAGGCAGTGGATCAGGGAGACTGGCCAAGAGCTCAGGCGGCTGTGGATGAGATTCTGCGACGACAGAGGGAAGCGGAAGATCGGCCTGCTCACCTAGTAGGCGTCTCAGATAGCCATCCGGCGGTGAGAGAGCTCAAGGCCATCAGAGAAGACGAAGAGAGAGCCTGGAAGGAAGAGTTGGGACCCAAGAAAGGTGATCAAGGTAACAATGGTGAGGACAATGACGGTGAGAAGGTAGAGAACACGAAGGACGCACGGAATGAAGAGGCCCAAGAGGAGCTTCAAGAGAAGCTGGGATTGGACGTTCCTCCTCAGGCCCCTGAGGAGTCACCGTCTCCCTCTCTTCTGCTTCAACCTCCTGCGGCGCAAGCTACCATTCCTGCTACGGTCCCTGTCTCTTCTGAGTCTTCGCTATTGTCCACTCCCTCGGCATCTCAAGAAGCGGAGGCTCAGACTGGAGGGCCAGATGTTGCAGGCGGAGTATCGAGTGATGAGGAAGAGCCGTTGCCAGAAGGTTGGACTGCAGTGGATGATGGACAGGGAAACATCTACTATGCCCACCTCGCCTCCGGAGCAACGCAATGGGAGAGGCCTGTGACTGGAGGACTCAGTGAACAGAATGCTCTCTCTCCTGCTGATGGCCCCTCTTCCTCTTCCGCTGACTCTAACGCTTGGCAGGAGATTGTGGACGCTGATGGGACGGTGTACTATTATAACCCCAGCACGGGAGAGTCCAGCTGGGTGAAGCCTGAATAGAGTCAATGAAGAGTGATAGAGTAGGGCTAGAACGAGCAAAGTGGAAGCTATGACGTGCACACAAAAGCGAGTGCAAGAGAGAGAGAGAGAGAGAGAGAGAGAAAGAGAGAGAGAGACAGAGAGAGAGACTGTAGGAGAGGAGTGAGCGAGAAGACCATCAGACGAAGGCAAGGAGGAGAGACAGAGTAGAGGAGAAGGTATTATTTATCAGCTGAGTCAATATTTAACATCCGTCGGGTCATCACTGTCCCTAGCTCCTAACACGGAGGCTCCGAACAGCTAACAAGCTGTTGGAGGTGAGAGGCATCATAAGGATACATCGGCCCGGCACCGCGCACCTCTTGCAGCCTCAACCGACAGTCCTAACTATTCAGAGGCCTGGGAAGAAGAGCCCGATCATCTTTATAAGAGTCCACACTGCAGGCTCAAGCTGCTGCAGATGAGTAGTGAGGACTTTGATGAAGATTTTGAAGACGCTTTTGATGGAGCTTTTGGCTGCTTCAACTCCACCTGATCCAGGCCGCTAACGGCAACAGTAAGGGTGGCTCCACTTCATCCTTCGTTCTCGCTCTGACCTGTCAGCAGCAGAGGACCCAGGGCTCAGCAGCAGCAGCAGCAAGAAGCAACAGGAGCAGCAGCGCGCAGCAGTAGGCAACAGTTCTAAGAGCGAAGGAAGCGGCAAACAAGAGCAACAAGAGCAACGGCAACAGGACCAGCAACAGGACTAGCGGTAATAGCAGCAGGAGCAGGACCAGCAGCAGCAGGCAGGCTCTACTGACTAAGCAGCCTCCGTCTATCTCTGCTCTATACAGCCTAAGGGAAGACGGTCCCAGAAAGAAACCATCGGCGGCAGTTGAGTCCAACAGAAAATGGAGCAGCCCGAGATCTACGCCTCACTTTATCAATATATGAAGAAGGCTGGTGCTGAAGGAGTTGATAACGTCGAGATTGCTGACTACGGACATCCATGGGGTCGAGGCTTACGCTGCAAGCAGCCCATCGCCGGCGGCACATGTTTCCTCAAGGTTCCGAAGAATGTGCTTATAACCACTGACAATCTGAGTGCTCACGCTGCCCTAAGGGGCATCTACGAGGCACTGGATGCTTATGACGACGTGACAAAGCTAGCAGTCTATCTTCTTTATCTTTTATCCACCCCCGATGCCAACGAAGGAGACGTAGCAAAGCAAAGTCAGCAAGAGGACGGCGACAGAGTTTACGCTGCCACACTTCCCAAAGAAGTGCAAGGCAACTTTCTAACAGACAAAGCTGCTCAAGAGAACATTCGCATCCTTTATCAGAACTTGCAGGAGAATGTTCTTGGGCCCTCTGCTCCGTCGCTCGCTCCAAGCTTTGCCACCGCCTCGTTGGAAGCGTTTCTGCTCGCTTATTCGAACGTGGTTAGCAGAGCCATGACATTTGGGGATCGCCTGATCCTTGTCCCATTAGCAGACATGCTCAATCACTTACCGAGCCCTACGAACAATCAGTATCACCTCTTTGCGACCTCAGACCAGGCTGTCTATGTCTACGCTCGGTATGATTATAGTCCAGGAGAGCAGATCACCATCAACTATGGGCAGAATCTACCTAACTCCGTCCTTCACTATGGATTCTCTGTCTGAGCTTCTTCCCCGAACGACTGTCTTCTCGGAGACGGTGTAACAGTTAGGGATGCAGCCTGCTTTGCAGAGTTATGGCCTCCTACTACGATATTATTTATGGTGAAAAGACTGGTGTGGACTCCCGTTGTTGCTCCTTTCCTGCTTTCATCACGGTGTACAAGTGAAAGAGCGGCGCGCCCATGGGGACCGCGATATCTTTGTAATGAATGCAGGAGGTTTTCCATGTCTGAGGCCTACTACAGGCTGCTTGCTGTGAGGAGGCCTGCCCTTGCCCATCACTACGGCAGTATGATTCCCCAGGTTTGCCAAGCCTCAACATGGTTATAATGCCCTCATAGAGAGGAGGAGCCTAAGTCAGGCCTACCTAGGACCTCGATAGTAGAAGGAGTTAGACGGCGTGATGAGGTGATAGTTCATTGACAGACCTGGCAAAAGCAGCGCGTTTGAAGGCATTGGTCTCGATTGCTATCGTAGCATAGAGATCCTTCTAATAGATTGCTTATCATCCAATGGCCTATGACGAGCGGAAGGGCAAGAGAGGAAGGCGCCTGATGATGATGATGATCGGCCGGAGAGAGACTCCTGCATGAGACCCATATTACCTATGTTTCTCCTTCGAACCCTAACCCTAACTGTTGCTTATTAAGGGAAGATAATGTTGGTCACTTGGGTAAACCCATGGTTGGTTATTGAAGGTCAAACTTCATCTGCAGATATCTGCAAATCTTCATGGAGATCGGGCAGCCACTGCAGGTCTTATGATTTCTTGCAGCGCCTGACAGGAGGACGACAGGAGAAGCACATTCACCGCTGGCTTATTCAGTCGTGGCGTACTCCGTCATCTTTATTGGCCATATTTCAGTACAGACCTCTTGTCCTGAACCATTTTGAGGACGAAGCATTCCTAATAAAGGCGACGTGACAGAACCCAGGAGACGTTTCCATGACGTCCTCGTGCGACCATGCTTTAGGTGCTGTCCTGGGTGCCTTTATTGGAGATGCCTCTGGTGCCGTGCTTGAATTCTTCCCCGGAGAAATCAAAGAAGACCATGTAGAGCAGGCCATGACGTTGCCCGGAGGAGGGATGTTCCAGGTTGGAAAGGGACAAATAACGGATGATAGTGAGCTGGCCTTGTGTCTTGGTCGCGCATTAGCGTCATCTTCGATTCTCCCTGCTCAGGGCTTTCCTCTGGACGAGGTCGCCTCGAAATATATGGAATGGGAGGCGTCAAAGCCGTTCGATATCGGAAACACTTGTGCTGCAGCTTTTTCTCTATCTTCGAGCGTTGAGAAAGAGAGAAGAGGAGAAGCGATGAGGGAGAGTTCTCGGACCCATAATATGGACAGTCAGGCTAACGGCGCCCTGATGAGAGTGACTCCTTTAGCTGTCTGGGCTCATCGCCTACCTTCTGAGTCTATTGTCCACTATGCCCAGCTTGATGCGTCTCTTTCTCATCCATCTCCTGTATGCCTTGAGTGCAATGCAGCCTATTGCCTTGCTATTGCCCATCTTCTCATCCACCCCGGAGATGCCGAGGGAGCCTTTGCAGCGGCCCAGAAATGGGTGGAGACTCATGCTTCTGAGCTTGTCCTGGAGTGGCTTAAAGAGGCAGAGTCGTTACAGAGCTTGGAACGCCTGGACTGCAAGCATCACATTGGCTGGGTAAAGTGGGCTTTTATCCTTTGCTTCTATTTCCTCAAACGTCGCTGTAGTTATAGGGATGGGATCAAAGCTACTTTGCTCAAGGGTGGGGATACTGACACCAATGCAGCTATTGTTGGCGGTATGCTAGGCGCTCTTCATGGCTTTGCGAGCATCGAGAACGAGGCGATGAGAGTCATTAACAGGGACTATTCCAAAGGCCGTTCTCGGCCGGATCCTTTCTACCCAAAGGATGCTATTGAACTGGTGACTGCGCTGTATGAGCAGGCTCGATCTGTGCGCTGAAGACACGAAGCTCACTATGCTTCAGTTATGATGGCGACGTATAGTTGCTTCATCCGTGGCACTCCTGTCCTCTCTATCTTTCGTCTTTTACGTTCTATCTGATATCTATGTGGCGAACGGTCCAAGGTAATGTGATGATCACATTGGCCTTGTGAACAAACGCGGCTCTGAAGTCGAGAACTATACGGCGTTAGGGGCGATGATGCATGCTCGCCTTATGATAATGCTCTGGCTAGTCAAGGAGCTTCGAGTAGAGGCAAATGCCTTTCAGGCATCGCATCGGGGAAAGATGCATGCCGACAGGCGCACAACATGCGAGAAAAGCTTGAGATATGGCTATTTTCAACTAGACGCTATCGGTATTAGAGCACGTTGATCGTGCCGAGTGGATTAATAAATAGGGAAGGACATGCTTCCTCATACTTGGCCTCTGTCAGCTGCTGGACAGTCTGACCGCCACATTATCGTCTGCAGGTAGATATTGTCTCTATTGCTGCTGGGCCTACGTCTTCCTCTTTGCCCTGATCTGGCCCATTCCTCTGCTTTAGTCCACACTCTCGCTCATGGGTCATTTTAGCCCTCACCTCGACCAAAGGGTGCTCTCAGAAGGCGGAATGATGTAGAACGTATCCATCGTAGCCGAGGATGCTCGTCGCGGTAGGGCGGAGAGAGCTCTGCGCTGCGCAATGGGAATCTTGGGGTCAAAGATGAGATGTGCGCCTAGGTTCTCACGGATATAGCGGTTAGAGATGCCTCCAAAACCAAAAGCTGGGCCGATGCGGCCCACTCGGGCAGCTGCTGACTTCCAATACTCTTTGCGAATCAGTGCTATCCGTTGAGCGACAGGCGCCTGTGGGTGATTATAGACATCAACGCCTAACAGATGGAGAGGCGTAGAAATTAGCTGCATAGCAGCAGGGCATAGGAGCTGGGATGTCATGTCAGCAGAATGCTGATTCCAGCCTCTCTCATGCTGCAGGTAGGTAGTTGCAATGCCAGGCAGGGTAAACGAGGCCACATTGGTTAGCGTATCTCTGATGGCGAACATGGAGAAAGTAAACATTCTCAGCGGCTTTGGTGCGCCGATGCCAAACATCCTCGTGAAAGCCCGGTCTTTCCAGACGCAAAGAGCGACATTGACGCTGGAGGTCGTAAGGAATTTGGGCCAAGTACTTTCTCTGTCCAAGTGAGCGCAAGTCGTGTCCACACTATTGGCAGCAAGGTATGTGCCAAAGTACAGAGCGTACACGAAGTGGAACTCTTTGCGCATCAGAAATCGGTGAGGGCGGGAGAAGAAGTCCTTTGCATAGGTCCTAATACCTTCCCCTAAAGTCCTCTTGCCCGAGGCATTCTCTATGATTGACCTGAAAGAAGGTGTAAGAACTCTGACTCAAGCTGGCACTATTAGAGAAAAGAGGAGGCTTTACCTGTCAATGATGGTGATAAAGGGAGAGACTAAGAGAGAGGCACCAGCTGCGGCAAGGAGGTCCACAAGGTAACGGATGGAAAGGGGCGGCTCCTTCTGCTTCTTAAGCAAAGCTTTGAGGTCGTCCAGCTCAGAGACGCTGTTTTCATAGTGCACCATGCTCGACTTCTCTTCCTGTTGAAGCTTCTCCGCCCCTTCAGCGAGCAGCGTCCTGTTGTCCTCCGAGGCCATCTTTGAATCTAATGTAAAGCTTTCTAGGACACGGCCCTTGTCTATCGAATCTTAGCAATCGATGTTACCTCCCTGCAGACTTTCTATTACTGTCTCTGGATCTTGGCTGTACGTGGTCGATAGGCTGGCGCAGAGAGAAGAGAGAAAAGATGCGATAGAGTGCCGTTGCCGCTCGACACAAGCTCGCTGCTTCACAAATGGCGTGGCTTAGAAGCGAGCATCTGCTGTGAGGTTTGCGTGCGGAGAGAGACCCTCGTCAATGGTCCTTCTGGCTTTAAGGAGGGAACAGACTTATGGACAGATCACTCTCGTTGGCTTTCTCTTGCACTTCCCACTTTGTTGGTCGAGCTTCTCTCTCTTCTCTCTCTCTTTAGCTGTTCACTCTCTCTCTCTCTCTCCGCTTGTCCTCAGGGATACGTTCTACCTCGTCCGGGCTACGGCTGAAAGGAGAGAGATGAACGACATGCTCTCTTTCTCCTCCTCTGTGAAACGCCTGTGTCTTTGCCTTTAGTTAGCTTGCCCTTTATGTACTGTGGGAAAGAGTAGTTGTTTACTACCTCTCTCTCTCTCTCTCTCTCTCTCTCTCTCTCTCTCTTATATCTCTCTCTTATATCTCTCTCTCTTTCTCTCTCTCTTTCTCTCTCTCTCTCTTCTCGCTCACTTTTCCTTTCCTCAATCGCTTTACCACTCTGTCTCTCTGCCCGCCCTACCCGCTCTGTCCCTCTTTTCTCTCTCTTGCTCTCTCTCTCTACTCTGTCTTTTGCTTCCCTCTGTCTTTCTCCTTTGACCACTAATAAATAGAAGAATGGGTTTTGCATGTGGTCAGAAGCGCTTATCGCCTCCGTACTTCCCGTCTATTTTTACCTTGATTTGTACGTAATAAAGAAGAAAAGGATCTGCTTTAGAGTCCTTGTTCTTCCTGGCCATACGAACACACCTGTGAAGTATCCTAGAACTCCCAAGACAATTCCATCTTGTTCTAAATCGGAGGCTAACATAATAAATGGTTAGGGAGAACCCATCATTTTTCTTATTCAAAGTGCCCATCCTAATTTATCTTTCGCAATAAGTCAATTTATTGGTTGTCAAGTTTCCCAATGACCGTCAAATATTACATTAGAGATAGCTAAATTTACTGCTTTTGCGGTTATTGTCGCTGGAAGTTGTGGAGTGTGTGTGTCAAGAAATGGTCAAGGGATGTCTTCCATTTCGTCGACTTTAGGCTGGTTCTGATTTAGGCCTAACCCTAACCCTAACCCTAACCGGGTGTATTTCTGATCCTAATAGCCAGTATTGTTCTATTCAGGGATAATACTATTCTTATTTATGATACGCTGAGTGATGATGGGGGCAGTGGTGCAGCCGAAGAGCCGAAGATAAGTCCAGAGGGGCCGTTTTCCTTTCTGGAGGGAACACCAAAGTGCACTCATCTTCTTCCCGCACTGGCCTCCTTTTGAATGCTGTGACTCCTCCTCACGCCTTCCGCTCCAAAGTGAAGCTGCACCGCATCTTCCGCCATCATGACATCACGTACCTTTTGGACCCATGAAGACATTGACAGTGTCAGAGCCGTGGCACGGCAGGAGGAGCCTTTCGACTTTGGAGACAGGCAGAAGAGAGTCGCCAGGATCAATCGCAAAGATGGACGTTCATCTTCTTAGGCTCATAACCGAGCTGTCTCGAACAGCTAATCACCTTTATGCAGTTCGAACTCCACGCAGCTGTCAACCAGCAAGATCCCTAAGATGAAGGTCATTCAACATCTTCCATAAGAGCAAACGAAATCTTCCCGGTTCTCAGGCCGGGTATCAGCTCGAGTCATGGACGGATCTCAAGTTCTTTCCTTGCCCTTACTGCAGATCGCCAGGTCCTGGATCACTGGTGCGGAGGAGAAGAACGAAGAAAAGAAGAAGACTCCTTCTCCTTCTCCTGGAAAACAGTTTTTTGATGACAGTGAGATCGCCTCCAATATTGGTTACGTTTCCGAGGAGGAGTACAGCTCGGAAGAGGAGGAGGAAAAGAAGAACTCGGCCGGTCAGCTCACTACGATAGCCAAACATAGAGGAAGTCTAAAGGCTGAGCGACATGTCGTCAAGTCTCTACGCGATTTCAACCTCGAGAGGGTGATAGGAGAAGGCAATGTCGGGAAAGTCTGGCTGGCGACCCACCGGGTGAGTTTTCGATGACCTTTGTTACTAATCTGCACGATTCCTCTAACTCCGCCACTAAACATCAGAGAATACCAGGACGGCGCTTTGCCTTGAAGGAGATGAGTAAGAACCATCTTCGCAAAGGAGCGGTGAGGACATTGCTCTTGCCTAGACGATTATAGGTCTTAACTGGAGCTGACCCTCTGTCCCTGACAGGATCTCAACCCCCTGCATCCGGAGATCGATTTCCTAAGGGATTCTTCTCATCCATTTATCGTGAATCTCTACGCTAGCTTTCAGACTGAGAATCGCCTTTTCTTATTAATGAATTATGCTTCCGGCGGGAACATGTATCATTATCTAAAGTCCAGAAAGGACAGGCCCTTCGAGGTACTTGCACGGGAATGCCCCTACTGCTAGTCCTATCTTCCGTTCCCCTCTTTCCGTCTCTTTCCTTTATTGGCATTCAAGAGTCCACTGGATACACATCTATGAGCTTGTCTCGCCACCTTTGCATACTCAGTTGGTATTCCAAAATAGGAAAAGGAGGTCAAATTCTACGCAGCACAAGTGCTTGCGGCGCTCGAGTACATCCACTTAAAGGGCTATGTTTATCGAGGTTGGCCTCTCCTTGCACTATATATATGTCCTGAGGAAAAGTAGCTAAACCTGGCCAACCCTACTTTCCTTAATCCAGATCTGAAGCCTGAGAATATTTTGATTGGAGACGATGGCTTCCTACTACTCACGGACTTTGATCTTTCCAAGGCCTTCGCACCCCCCGGAGCAGGAGCGGCAGAATCACCGAGGCGGACCTCAACCTTGAGGAGCCTGATGGGATCAAAGCACAGTCGTAAATCGTTCTTTGGTTCGAAGCATAGCCTTACCGGGTGAGATATTTATCCAAGCTTAGACGCTGCTATTACGTTGATTGTATCTACTCTGCGTAGGTCACCTGCACCTCGGCCTTCACCTCAACTCGATCCTCCTCTGTTCTCCTTCTATCCTCCTCTATCAACCCTCTTTTTTTGGGTCGCTGAATCTGCCTCAGCTTGGAAAACGTTACCTAAATCGCTTGACCTCCAGCCCACCTAAGCAGATAGAGATAGAGACCCAGGAGGTTGCTTCCGTGGCGTCCACTGTTTCTTGCTGCCTTGGCAGCCCTTGTTCCCGGACGAACTCCAGGAAATCCATGGTGGAGGACTTTCCAGTGGTGGAAACTGACATGCATCTGCGTGTAACCCGCTCCAAGTCTTTTGTTGGCACACTAGAGTATGTCGCGCCAGAGGTATGACAGACAAGACAAATGGGATAGAGAAAGAGTGAGCATGCGCATGTGAAAGAGAGTATGAAAATGAGAGTGTGTGTGAGATTATAAGAGAGAGTTTGTCTGTGTGTGTGTGTGTGTGAGAGAGAGAGAAAGAGAGAAGACAGAGAGAGAGAGAGAGAGAGAGATCATAAGATACGCGACAGGCTAGACCAAGCTGCATGGAAAGTGCGTGGTTCCTGACATATCTGCTTCTCTGTTCTGCAGATCATTAGAGGCGAGTCTTACACAGGGACAGTTGACTGGTGGACCTTCGGTATGTCAATCTCCTCTTGAATTGTATCTTGGCGGTTGTGAGAATGGCATCCTTCGATAGTTAGAATCTCCCTCAGATATTCTCTCTCTCTCTCTCTCTTTTAGCTCTTGACTGTCTACCAATCGATGATAATTGTGTATGTAAATCTCAATATTGATGTCCATCCAGGGATTCTGATGTACGAGATGGCAACAGGAAGGACACCCTTTGCAGGAGAAAACGGAGTAGGTCCTTTCCGTTGTTTTCTAGGTTATTGTCCCATTATTCTAAGCAGTTCCGTCCTCGTCATGGTCTCTACCTTTTGTTTTTCAACGCCTGCCGCCCGGCATGCGTGGTACGCCTAACAGCCTGATACATTAAGACGCATCTTGGAAGATGAACTCACTTTTCCGGAGGAGAAAGCCCTGTCAGCCAAGCTCAAGGAGCTAATCAGGCTGCTTCTTGTCAAGGTGAAGCAAAGAGCTCTTTCCTTGGTTCTTGCCACCGTCTTCATCATCTCCTCTTCGCCTCTTCTAGACCTTCCTAAGATAGCTCTCTCCGGTTACTAGTGCCATTGACCTGTTCTTCTCTGTGGACATCTCTCTTACCCTGATCGTAACACCTTAGAAATTGCCAGGCTCTAACCTTCTAATTACTTTTAAACAGAATGTGGAAGAGAGGATTCAGTCGTCCATCGCTATCAAGAGCCACTCTTTCTTTGATGACGTCAACTTTGCGCTTCTTCGACAGATGAAGCCTCCCTACATCCCTGTGCCCTCTTCTCCTCCTCCAAGAGCTGGAAGTCACGCTTCTCTGATTAGTAAAAGTCCTAAGAAAGCAGAGCAGAAGAGCCCATCCAGGCGTAGCTATGGTGGTGAAGGGTCAATGCAGCATGATGATGAGGAAGGTGACGAGGAGGAGAGAATAATCCAGCGAAATCATTTCAACTACGTGGAGGGGCTAGACTATTGCTCTCAGGAGCTCCTTCTTATGTTAACACCAGGACCTGGCGGCTTTCAGTGATAATTTATGACAGCACGCAGATGTACGATTCAGCAGCAGCCTATAGCTGACAGGATACATAGAGAGATTGGTATGGAGACCGAGAGATGCGCACAGATTTAGAAATGAGATAGAGAAGGCAGATAGAAAAGGTAGGGAGTAGTAGTTTTGGATGTCAACCGATAGCATGCCGCCGTCTGAGGCTGCCCTAAGAACTTGCATGGATAGCCTCCTTCCTTAGACAGCGCGACGGTAGAGAAGATCCTCGTAGGGACGAGCAATGTCTCTGCTGTAGAGGCTTTCTCCCTCTAGAGAGTAAACTTGGCAGCTCCTGGAAGCGTTTAAGATCTTCCTCGCGGCCGTAAGCTTGTGTCTGGTCATGGACCATGACGGATCTACGATGGATCTTTAGCTTTAAGATCAAAATTATCGGGATCTTCGTAGGGCAGCTAGCTATTGGTCCTCCTAACCTACCGTTCGTTGTTACCTTATTACCTGTGCTGACGGAAGAAGGGTTGCGATATCTGGGATGGGCTCCTAGCAGTACTCACTATGGGCGTTAGGTGGGATGAGTGAGAATGGAAGATAAAAGTGGCAGGATCATGAGCAGGTCTAAGCTAGGAACTCTACCAGCAGTCCTGGCTCCTCTTCAACGGGAGGTCTATGGCTCTTCTGAATATCCCATAGATAACATCCTACTACTAGGGCCAGAAGGAAGAAGAGAAGATTCATTAGCTAGCTTCCCACGATCATAGTGTTCCGCTAGCTAACATCATCCTCACACCATCATGAGAGAGTTGAGGAATGATTGTTTATCTTATATGCCTCTGGTGGGCCTTCTCGTCCTTCACTCCTTTTGTCTTGCAGCTCATCCTCGCCCCTCGTTGTTACGCTTATCAGCGACTCCAGCGATGATCGATGAAGACTTCAATGTGCGTCGTGCCCTGGTTCAGGTGGTGATGATGAATGCAACTCCACCAGCAGCTTGGAATGATGACGCTTCTGCATGAGGAGACCTTCAGTTCAGAGCTTTGACGTGAAGAGAAGAGCTCTGATAAGTGCTCCCTCCCGCCGCAGCTGCTTGCTTTTATACGCCTAGCCTCTCATTATCTCTTCTCTGCTGTCCGTGGGCTGTTCTTACTCCCTCCTCAAACCTTTTATTATAGAGGAACAATCTTTCCCTCGTCGGTGGGCATCAACAAGACTGCTTCACAGCTGATTATTGATACTTTAGGATGGAAGGTGGAAGGTAGATACAAAGAAGAGGATAAAAGGAGTGGTTTGCGCGTTATCTTGGTTATCCTTTTATCTTCATCCTATGATGAAGGGGGGTGAGAGGTTGCTTCTGTGACCTTGCCAGTGAGGAATAAACTCAAAGGATCCTAGCTCTCCTTTGCTCTCACGGTCATGCCAAGCTCCTGCGTCGTGCGTCTCTGGGTTTTCCCACAAGACTCTCAAGTGCTTTCGACAGCCTGTGCCGGACTTCAAAAGACGACTGTGCTCTTCTGCAGCCTTGGTGATATCTAAGACAGCTTTTGCGATAAAGTCTTCCTTTGCGAAACTATCCTTTGTCGTCAAGCGGCGCTAAGGAACTTCGTGTAGGTCAATGGGCTCCACTTGTCTGAATTTGACCAATGGTTGACTCCTGCTATGTCTTCTGCTGAAGGACAGCTCTTCAGCGTCAGCTTGCCTAAGTTTAACGGGGATAATTATGGCAGCTGGCGAACTAAGGTCAAGCTGGCCTTGATGACAACGCATTTGTGGTCCTTCGTCACCGATGACGAATGACAGAACCGGGAGTCACCTCCAGAGTCCGGCAAATGTGATGCCGGGAAGAAGAAGAGGAAGCAGATTGATGAAAGCCGGGCGCGCGGTAAAGCAAAAGGAGACTGATGAAAACCTAGCAAACTTGCTTCAGGAGGTAGAACTATCGTAAGCCTAGCAATATTATTATTCTCAAAAGCAACGATTGGCATTAGACTTGGACAATTAGCACTACTACGTACCAGGCTACGGCTCTTACTGAGTTTATGACAGTAATTTCTGAATTGAGTTTGCCTTCGTAGCAGAGGATGATAGACTCAGCAACAGATCAGCCGCCGCTTTGTCAGGTGAAGCAATTTGCTGCTTTGCTTGGGGCTTGGTAGCAACTGGGGTGGTAGCAACTGGCTCCGTGGCGACAGATGGAGCAACTGGCTTGGCAGCAACGGGCTTCGTAGCAACAGGCTTGGCAGCAACTGGCTTGGTAGCAACTGGCTTGGTAGCATCTGGCTCCGTAGCGACAGATAGAGCAACAGGCTTGGCAGCAACAGGCTTCGTAGCAACAGGCTTGGCAGCAACTGGCTTGGCAGCAACTGGCTTGGTAGCAACTGGCTTGGTAGCATCTGGCTCCGTAGCGACAAATGGAGCAACTGGCTTGGCAGCAACGGGCTTCGTAGCAACAGGCTTGGCAGCAACAGGCTTGGCACCAACTGGCTTGGCAGCTACTGGGTTGGTAGCATCTGGCTCCGTAGCGACAAATGGAGCAACTGGCTTGGCAGCAACGGGCTTCGTAGCAACAGGCTTGGCAGCAACTGGCTTGGCAGCAACAGATGCAGCAATGGGCTTGGTAGCAGCTGATGGCTTTGCTTGTTGTGCGGTTGGAGGTGCAACTGCTTGTTTTTTTGGTGTTGGGGCTGAAGTGCTGCTACTATCACTTCCTCTCTTACCAAGAAGTTGCTGATGTCTGCGGTTCATGAAGGAGGATACGTCAGAAT
>FLMG01002622.1:182791-188808 GCA_900088475.1 Hyphochytrium catenoides | reverse complement strand
TCCCCTCTCTCTCTCTCTCTCTCTCTCTCTCTTTCTTTCTCTCTCTCTCTTTCTTTCCCTCTCTCTCTTTCTTTCCCTCTCTCTCTTTTTTTCCTTCTCTCTTCTCTCTCTTTTTCTCTCCCTCTGTCTTTTTCTCTTTCTCTCTCCCCGCTTCTCTCTGTCTTTACCTCTCTCTCTCCCCCTTTCTCTCTCTCTTTCCCATCTTTAGTTCCTCTGTCATCCCTCCTCATTTCCCTTCTTCCTTCCTTCAGGGTGTAACATGGACCGGTGCGATCGCTGTGAATCTCTGGCTCTCGACGGTGAAGCAAAAGAACCGCGCTGAGCTCATCTCTTACGAGAAATACTATCATCTTCTCTGCTGGGTCGGGACCTTCTTATGGTCCGCTGTACTGCTATTGCCCTTCCTCCAGTACAAGGACGGCCTGCCCTTCTATGGCGCCGCGGATCTTTGGTGCTGGATCAGCCCCGACTATCTCATCTTCCGCTTGGCCTGGTTCTATCTTCCACTTTGGATCTTCTTCACTCTCATTGTCGTCATCTATGTCTGGGTCGGCGTGATAGTGGTCAAGAGCACGAGAAGGTAGAGAGAGAGAGAGAGAGAACTCTCATGCTATTACGGCTTACGATGGCCTAAGCTCTCTTCTCATTCGATCATCTGACTCTGTTGTCGCTACTTGTTGCTCTTTGCTCTTCTCTTATCGAACTTCTTCCTTCCTGGTGACTGGCCTCCTGTCATTGTTTCTCTTCTCACGCCGCTCTTCCCCTTCCTGTCTCTGGCACGCTATTCCTTCTTTGCTATCTTCCCTATACCCTGTCCATCCTTCCTTCTGATCTGAGAGTCCTCTGCGTCCTCAGTCAACGTCCAGTGCCTTCTAACTGAGCAGCTCTTCGTGCAACACTTTCCCCTACTCTGTGCAGGCTCTCCTCTGGGCTTGACACAGACCCAACTGGCCAAAGTCGCGAACTAGCCAAGCTCAAGCGACGCTACTTTATGCGGTCCAACCTCTATCTTCTCATCTTTCTCATCTCTTGGGTCCCAGCGAGCATCAACAGGCTCGTCGTCATCGCTGACCCCACTCAAAAGATATTCACTCTTGCCCTTTTACAAGCGGTAAGTCGAGGTTGATAGGGAAGAAATCAAACAGGGAGCATAAAGGGATTAGGACAAGAAGAGCGAATGGAGGGGAGAGAGAGAGAGAGAGAGAAAGAGAGAAGTATAGAATAGACGTTCCCTTCCTCTCTCTCCCTCGTCCTTCCCGCTGGCCTTTAATAAGATGATCTGTCTTTCTCTCCATAGATTCTTGAGCCTATCAACGGCTTCATGAACGCGCTCGTCTACTTCTGGTCCGGAATCCTCCGGCGCTTCTTTGGCAAGAATGGGAAGAAGAATGTCCTTCTTGGGCAAGGCCATGGAACCTCTTCCGCTGTCTCTCTCACCACCTCGACAATGATGAAGCGCCCTCCGCCTTCTTCTTCAGCGGCTCTTCCTCTTTCCTCTTTCTCTCCTTCGTCTGCGTCTTCCTTCTCCAGTCCGTCCTGCCATCACACAGAGATCCTGGTCTCAACTAAGACGGATGACAACGAAGAGCCCATGAAGCAGCCAGTCAACGCCTTCATCAGGAGCGCCAGAGGAGCAGGCCTGATGCTTTTGATGGAAAAGGACAGCAGCAGAAGACACAGAGGTGTGGGCTTTTCGAAGGATAACTCTTTCTGCGGAAGTACGGAGGACGGAGACTATCAAACAACAGGGTTCAGAGGGAAGAAAGGCAACGCCTCTATCGCAGGCCAATGCGTAGATTTGCAGTCCTTCAGACCAGAAAGAGCAGATGTCTTTGCTCCTCCCGCCTTTACTTTCTTGGACATTGAGAGAGCAAAGAAGGAAGAAGCAAGCGGAGGTAACAGGGATGAAGACGGAGAAATGAGAGGAGAAGTTGAGAATGAGCAACAGATCTTCTCTGCTGCCTCCTCCTCCTCCAACTCTTCTTCTGACGTGTTTTCTTATCGTGACTCTGCGGAGGATGATGCCGTCTTCCTTGAGAGCGGAATAGAGGGCGGTGGAGGACAGAGTCACTTCCATGGAGCTGAGGAAGGTAACAGAGAGAAGGGAGCGAGCGGTCCAGAGGCAGCAGCTCTCGTTCAGGTTCAAGACCCAAAGAGGAAGAAGCTCAGGACATTGATGAGGAAGACCATTCGGATGTAGCTTTATCTCCACCGACGGTGTCACCGAACTACGAGAAAGTTTAAGAGTGGAAGGGGAAGAGAGACAAAGATAGAGAGAAAGCGAAGAGAAGGAGAGAGATAAAGAAGAGAGAGCACGAGAGAGAGGGAAGAAGACACGTAATGCTCTTCACTCATGAACAAAGCCCAATCTTTCAGTCTAATAGACTGCTAATATCACGAAGAAGACAAAAAACGCCAGAGACGAGGAGACTTGTTCTTCTAACCTTCTCTCTCTCTCTCTCTCTCTCTCTCTCTCTCTCTCTCTCTCTCTCTCTCTCTCTCTCCCTCTCTCTCTCTCCTGGCAATCTTAGTAAACATAATTAGGAAGATAACCTTTCGCGATGCCGTCAGCCACCTCATTGGCTCTCTCTGACTCTCCTCCCTCTTCACTGCTCTTCTGCGCCGCCAGAGCAATGGGTCCCACCTCACCAGCTGCAGCCGAGGAGGCTGCGCTGCCGCCGCCGCGATGTGTCAGCAGGGAATAGACGCGATGCGCCCCAACGGCGAAGAGCCCGCCTGGTCGACTCCTGAGCATGTTCAGCTCGCGATTGACCAGCAGAGGAATGGTATAGTGCACGCCTCTGAGCATCTCTTGCTGGCCACCACCGAGCCCATCTCGCCGCGTGCCCCCAGAGGCAGGAACCTCGTTCACTGGCGCCACTGCAGCTGCCGAACCGCTGCTAGATGTCGTTTTCTTTGACTTCCCGGACACGGGAAGATGAGACAGAATGAGATCTTCCTCGATGTCCACGACCTTGAGCTGGAACTCTGTGCGCAAGAAGTTTCCCAGTGAGCCCAGCGTTGAACAATCCACGACTGGCACCTTGGTCACGCCCCAGTCAACGTTCCCACAGACCGCAATGACGATTAAAGAGCTCAGCAGGAGAAAGTAGAGCGTCTCGGTCTTTGTATACTCTTTGTAAAGAATCTGCAGCGCCATCCCTGCGGAGTGAGCTGCCACTCCTATCATTGTCACGTACAGAACCCGCGTCGTTCGCACCTCCCAGAGGGCAATCCCTAGGCGCTGGACTCCACGCCTCATCCAGAGCTGGCCCAGCCCGACGAGGTTGAAGATTATATAGGCCATGTCCATGTTGAACTGCAGGAGAGGCGTGTATTGGCGAGAGAAGACAACTGTCGGGCCCTTGAGAGAGGAGTCTCCCATGACAATGACGAAGAGGTTGAGCACCGCGCCCAGAGCCAGGATAATCTTCTCTACGGCCAAGGTCTGAGAGAGGACAAAGGCTGAGCATTCCACGTAGCGCACGGCATAAAAGTCAAAGTAGCGCGAGGAGCCGTAGAGCAGGAGCTGTTGGCGGATCTCCCTCACTCTTGCCAGCATCTCCGTAGCGTAAGAGATGGAGAAGCTTAGGCCTAAGAGGGCGGCAAAGACAACCGTGGAGGTGATCGCTAGCCGGATGGAGCCTTCTGAGAGGCGCACGCGGGCGCTGAACTGCCGCAGATCTACCAGCCGCTCCTTATTGAAGATGTCCAAGTGGATACCGTCCGTACCCAGGATGCCCTTGGTAAGGACACAGGAGAGCCGAGGCCCACGGAAGAGAAGATATTCTGTCTGTGTGCCCATGAGATAGACCATTTCTCCAGGGACAGAGGGCTTAACTGTTTGGGCTAGAGCCGAGAGGTTGGCCACTGGCTCGATAGAGAGCTCCAACGGCGAGCATTCTTCCGCAAATGTGAAGCGGATCGTCTCCAGTGCGCCGAGGTTCTCACAGCCCAAGCTCCCAAGGAAGAGGTTGTTATCATACTTGAGAGCTGCAAAGTCGATCTGTGACGTGCAGCTGGCGTCAAAGAGAACGCCTGTCCCTGTCATGAGGATCGTCGTTGAAGAGAAGCGGCTGAGGGCAATGCGCAGGAGCTCTGGAGACTCTTCACGCATTGCTTTCTGGTTATAGTTGCAGCTGGCAAGGATCCTTGTCCCTGCTACTTCCCTTTCCCCTCGTTCTCCTCCACCGTTCGACTGTCCACCACTTGCTGCTGCAGGAGAAGAAGAAGAGGAGACTGGCTGAGTCGTAGTAGGCGTGGATGGCGCCACGACGAGGAGAAGCGGCTTGGCGCCAATGGTCTTGGTATAGGAAGACTGCTTTGAATAGGTCACGTTCATAGAGCAGTTGGTCCGTCCAAGCTTTCCACGAGCAAAGTCGCAGACTTCTCCATTCATTTGCGTGAGAAAGCTCCGGCCGTGCGCCTCATTGGGGAACGGCTTGAATGACGAAGACTCGGATGCTAACAGATCTTCAGCTTTGGACATCTGCGCGGCCGTGATCCCTGCATACTTATAATACTGAAGCAGCGGGCCGCCAAAGCGCCATTCGGGGTACAAGGTCATCACTTGGAGGCAGCGAGTGAAATAATAGCCAAAGAAGTGTCGCTCCTCAGCGCTCAGCCTGTCAGCGTTATCTCCCCAGCCACTGTTCTCAGGCCGGGAGAGCACTGTCTCCATAAACATGCGGCAGAAGGCGCCGCCCGCAGTGTACGCCGCGACAATCTGCGGCACGCTTCCTGAAGCTTTACAGCGACCTGTTCCAAGCCCCGCGCTATTGAGATCCATGGACAGCTGAAGCTCATAGTAGGTGAAGACATTGAACCCGATGCCTGCCGTATAGATCTGTGTCCTCGCCGCGTCAAACTTGTTGGATAGTAGCGTCTCATACATATTCATAGGGTAGGCCCGTGCCACACATGCGGCACGAAGGTATAACGTGGACTGGCGCCAACAGTCCAGCCCCGCGCCGATAGGTGAAGGCTGAATGAAGAACTTTGCATAGCCCTCATGGTCCTCGATAAGATCAATGTACTTGACAAAGCCAGGCAGCTGAGACACGTGCATGTGCAGGATTGAGATGTTAAAGAGCTGGAACCAGCCTTCAAGCGTCTCCAGCGTGTCAACGGCCGCATACAGCGCTGGAGACGATGCTGGAGGCTGCTCAGGAGGGAGACGGAAGACCCAGGTGCCTTGAAGCCCGCCCCAGCGTGGATTCACGTATGTCTCTAGGATCTGAGGAGCTGTCAATATCCGTCGGCGCTCCAGCTCAGGGTCAACAAACACACTGGCAAACGGAGGATTAAGCTTCAGTAAATCTTCCCAAACGACATTCTCTCTTCCCAAGACGGTAACGACATCAGCGACAAACTGAGAAGCAATGCAATCGACCCAGCTCTCGGAGACATCGCCCGCGCGGAGATATCCCTTTCCAGTTGTCGCTTGAGCCCGGAGCATCAGCCGCTTCGTGTGGCAAAGATCTTCCACATCTTCCGTGGCTACGACGCGCTCTTTAGACATGAAGACAGTGGGTTGACTCACATAGAGCCCATCAGACTCGTAGGTCTTGATCAGGGTGAACTCCGATGTCTTTGTATAGGTTGTCAGGTAGTTCACCACCAGTGGCTTGATCGGGGTTGTCAGGACGAGGATGGCAGTGAGGAGACCTGTGCCAATCTCAAAGGCGAGGATGAGCTTGTCCCAGGAGGTACGATCAACTCTCGCGGCCATTCTCTTTGTCTATGAGCTTGTTGCTGCTGCTCTCTCTCTCTCCTCTCCTCTTAACTAACTATCTTTTTTGCTTTCTTTCTTTCTCTCTTCTTCTTCTCCTCTCTGTCCTTCCCGTTTCTTAGCTCTCGGCAATCCTGAGGGTGCTCTTGACTTGGGAGCTTTAGCTGGGCTACGATGGCAAGCATCCGGAGGAAACAGTCTGAGGTCAGCTCTTCCCTTGTTCCGTCTCACATCCACTTGTGGAGCTGCTGCCGCTTTCCTTTGTGCCTTTTTGAGGTGGATTTCA
>FLMG01002622.1:175291-180291 GCA_900088475.1 Hyphochytrium catenoides | reverse complement strand
TCGCTCTCCTCGGTAGCCCATCTTCCCTCTGTTTCTTTCTTCTTCTGCATGTGAGATGTCTCCCTCTCTGCTGCATCTCCAAAGAGAGTCTTCCAAGGAAGAGGTGAAGAAAGGTGCCCATCACTCTTGATGATGGTGACCTGAGGTTGATAAAGAAGGAGATCTGAGCCCTTGGACTGTTATTAGGAAAGAGAACTCTCTGTACGAGAGAGCGAGAGACAAGAGGAGACGGAGAAAGAAAAGGGAGATGCCCAGAGAGAGAATCTAGCGTAACAGGTAGATCCCTGAAAAAGTAAGAGAGGAGGCAAAGAGAGTCTTCCCATATCGGCCTGTTCTTCCCATTCCTGATCTCTCTCACTTCTTAGGCATGCGTGCCTCCAGCTCTCCTGTCTCCTCCGTCGATCTACGATCTCAACCCATCCTGGCTGCTGTCTCAAGAAGCTGTATCTCTTTCTCTATCTGTCGTCTACGGGTCATCGTGGCTAGCGTCACTTTCTGTGGGTGTCTCTCTCTTCTCCACACGATAGGTTCTCTCTTCTGTCCCTGAACAGTGAGAACCCGCTCAGAACCCTTCCCTTTCACTCTCTCTCTCTCTCTCTCTTTCTCGCATGCCTTTCGTTTGAATTGCCTCAACGTCTCCCTCTCTTTTTCCTTCTAAGTTTGCCCGGAAAGCTCTCGAGTCATTGTTCTCTTCTCCTTGCTGAGAGTGGTCATCAAGCCAGCCACCTGAGCTGTGGATAGGACAAGAAAGAGTAGAAGAGGATAGCGCCGAAGCTTAACCAGAGGAGAAAAGGAGAAGCAAAGTGAGGCAGCTTTGAGAAGGCTCAGAGAAGAAATAGCGTGAGAAGAGGCCAAGAAGAGAGAGATTGAGAGTCAGAGTCAAGCCCAGGAAAGAATTAGGCCAAAGCAGGAGAGAAGTTAAAAAAGGAAGATGATCTTTCTCTCTTCTCCTCTTTCTCAAGATGCTGCCTCTCCCTCCTCATTCTCCAGCCCTTCTTCTTCTTCCTCCTCTCCTCCACAGCGCAGCTCCAAGTTTGTCAATGCCCGGGGCACAATGTATGCGACCTTCTGCATCGCGTTTGTCAGCATCATCTTCATCCTCACGCCTTTCCTGTGCATCCTGCTTTGGAAGCGTCGCCATCTCTTTCCCTTGAACTCAACGCCGTCCTTCATCCTTATCGCCACACAGATTGGCGCCAGCCTCTTCATCTTGTCTCTCTTGGAGCCTCTCGTCTTCCCCGCGTCCCCATCTTCTCCCTCTTCCTCGCGATGCATCTTCCACTTTGTTCTCTCCTGGGCCGACCACTTCCCTTTCCTCATCGGGACCTCTCTCCAGCTGTTCTATCAGTGGTTCGTCTATCATTTACAGAGGAGAAAGCTCGCCGCGAAGACGAGAAAAGACGATATCTTTCTCCGTTTGAGCTTTCTCTCCTCTCAGTCTCATCTCTGGAAGATCTTCCTTGTGGCTGGAGCTCTGTCTTTCCTTCCTCCGTTGGTCCAGATCTCCCTAAGGTCCTCCCACACGCTGTTCAGCTCGAGCATTGACGATGCAGCTTGCTTTGACTATCAGTCAGTGGGAGAGGTAAGCTCTGATGACATGATGGACGAGTTCTCAAGAGAGGAAGAAAGGAAATGACCGAAGAAAGGAGAATGAGAGAAGGGAAAGAAGAGAAAAGGAGGAAGGGTGCTGAAGAAGGAGGAGAGAAGGGAGGACAATCAAACTGTGAAGACTAACTCTCTCTCTCTCTCCCTCCGTTGTCTTTCTTCTCCTCTCTGTCTCCTTCTTTCTCTGATATATTTTGCCATCCGTTCCCGCACCCCGTTCCCCGTTTCTTTCTCAATCTTATGCCTCTCTCTCTCTCTCTGTCTCTCTCTCTCTCTCTCTCTCTCTCTCTCTCTGTCTCTCTCTCTGTCTCTCTCTCTCTCTGTCTCTGTCTCTGTCTCTCTCTCTCTCTCTCTGTCTCTGTCTCTCTCTCGCTTTCCCTCTCTCTTCTCTCTCTCTCTCTGCCTTCCCTGCTCTTTTCTTATCCTTTGCTCTGTTGGATGCCTTTCTACCTCTTCCCTCCCCACCAGCAAGCTCTCGTTGTCGGTTTCTGGGCCTTCATCCTCACTGTGAACGCGCTCTTTGCGTACCAAATGCACTTTGTCAAGGATGCGTTCGATCTGGGCGAGAACTGGAAGAAGATCATCTTTCTCTTCGTCATGGGCGCTTTCCCTAAGATGCTAGCCACCATCGCGGCAAACCTTCAGGAAGACGTGAGAGTCCATTGTTTCTTTATGGGCCAGCTTGCCTTTGCCCTTGCTACTCTGTCCTACATCTGGTTCGCCTCTATCCGCCCGCTATGGGTCTCCTTCTGCCATGAAGGCAAGTGGCAGCTCTCTTTCTTCTACTTCTTCCCTTCCTCGTCGTCGTCCTCCTCTGGGCCCAGCGCAGCAATGAGAAAGACCAACAAGGACCAGGGCGGAGGCGAGACTGCGGAGCAATGCGGGAAAGGAGGAGAAGACGAGGAGGCAATGATGAAGCCCTTATCGACCACTGTGGAGCTCAAGGCAGTGCTTACCAGCCGCCCGGAGCTGATGGAGGCCTTCAAAGGCTACCTGGTCAAAGAGTTCTGCGTCGAGAACATACTCTTCCTTAGCGCTGTGAATGCCCTTCGTGTCGCGGTGACCGACGCAGAGAAGAAGACGTGTCTCGAGCGTTTGATGGTGGATTGCATAGAGGAAGGCTCTGTTTATGAGGTGAACATTGACCAAGGATTGAGGAAGAAGCTGCTGGCGGTGACCAAGACTGCGATGGAGGACATGAGCACCTTCCCTGCTCTAGCGGCGGCCTTCTCCATCGCGGAGGATGAGGTCTACCGCATGATCCTGGACCCTTACAATCGCTTCGTCAAGACTTCCTTCGTCAATGTCCTAAGGACGGCAGCTAACGCGGCGGCTGGGAGGAAGAGCGCAAGTGGCAAGAAGAAGAAGGAGAATAAGAAGATAATAGGAAGCCGCACTGGCGGCGATGATGGCGGGAGGCGGCCAGACATGGAAGAAGAAGCGGTGGCTAAGGGCTCTTCTCCTACGAACACGACGGCTGGTCTTCCTCCTTCTGCGGGGCGTGCCAGGGTGATCCCCGTCGTCGGGAGCAGCTCCAGTGGCCATGGAAATAGCTCTTGAAAAGAGTGATGGTAGAGACAGAGAGAGAGAGCGAGAGACAGAGAGAGAGAGAAGAGAGACAGAGAGAGAGAGAGAGAGAGAGAGAGAGAGAGAGAGAGAGAGAGAGAGAGAGAGAGAGAAAGAAGAAGAAGAAGAATACGGGCGGCTGTTGATAAGATTGTCTAATATAGTGATGGAAGGAAGTGGCAAGGACAGTCGATTGCTGCTGCTGGCCCGCTCTCTCTCCTCTTTGACCCTGCCTTGCTCCTCTTCCTGGTCTTCGTCCGTGACTAGCTAACGATGATGATGAATCGTTTGATAAAAAAGGCGCTTCACCAGCCCCACACTCTTTGTCACCAGCGGAGAGGAGATATGAGGAGAGAGGAAGGCTCTTTCTCTTAGTCCATGCCGCCGCTGATGACAAGGCAAGCAACGAGCTCCTCATCACCCTTATCTAATGGCTGTCCTTCCTCTGGATGGAGCAGTAACATAGAGTTGGACTGTCCTGCAAGAGAGACCAAAAGGGAGAGACCAAGTGAGAAAGAAAGCAAGAGAGTAAGAAAGAGAGAGAGAGAGAGAGAGAGAGAGAGAGAAAGAAAGAGAGAGAAAAGAAAGAGAGAGAGAGAGAAAAGAAAGAGAGAGAGAGAGAACAGAAAGAGAGAGAGAGAGAGAGAGAGAGAGAAGGGGAGAGAGAGAGAGAGAGAGAGAGAGAGATTTTAAATGACGGTTTGCCCAAGCGGACGAGTTCACGGTTTCTAGAGTCAGGCTCCCTCACGACCAGGTAATAAGAAAGTTATCTCTCAGAGTCTATGAGAATGTCAGTCCGTTGCTCGCCATGGCCACCATCAGAATTAGGAAACATTCAAGGCCACATTTCCTCTTCTGTCATCTTCTCTCTTCTTCTCCTCCTGTCTTTTCCTATCTGGCCCTTCTCTATATCATGGGAACTCTCGTCGTTCTCTCTCTTCAGAAAGGAAAAGACAGACAGACGAATGCTCGCTCAGACAAAGCAGCAGAAGAGAGAGAATCTGTTGGCGATAAAATGAGTCTATTTATCGGCTACTATCCAAAGCTCTTTGCCTAAGATAATAGCTCTTGATCGGGCCACTCTGTCTATGCATTATGCACCTTGGGCACTTCCTCTGCCCAGTACATTTCTCTCTCTTTCTCTTCTCTTCTCTCGATGTCCGGTACAATTTCTCTCTCTTCTTTCTCTTCTCTTCTCTCGATGTCCGGTACATTTCTCTCTCTTTCTCTTCTCTTATCTTCTCTTGATGTCCTGTACATTGCTCTCTCTTCTTTCTCTTATCTTCTCTTGATGTCCTGTACATTTCTCTCTCTTTCTCTTCTCTTCTCCCGATGTTTAGCATGCTCTCTTTACTCTCTTCTCCATCATCAGGGCGCCACAGAGGACTTCCGCCGTGCTGGGGCATCTTCCGGGACAAAGGCTGGCTTTGAAGGGTCAGCAAGGTCTTTGCTTCCTTTGACGACGGCAGGCATCAGGATCTTCATCACGTAAGAGAAGGTCACGAGCCAAGCGCGCTCTACCTCGACCGTGAAATCTTCTTTCAGCGTCTGTCTCAGGACGTCGAAGAGAGTGGTGGCGAAGGCTGTGTAGAACGCGGGATGGATCCGACGCTTGTTATGGCGCTCGGCCAAGTCGATGATCTTGGCTTTACTTTCTTCTCTGGACACTTTGCCCAGGCTTGCCAGAGAGCAAAGAGTCTTCACCAGCATCTCTCCCTAGAAGCAAGGATGATTGAGAGCAAGGGACAGACAGCGGGGAGAGACAGAGGATTTTTAAGTACACAGAGAAGAGAAGGAGAGAGAAGAGGGAGAGACGAGAGAGAGGGAGA
>FLMG01002622.1:136574-157328 GCA_900088475.1 Hyphochytrium catenoides | reverse complement strand
TCTCTCTCTCTCTCTCTCTCCCTCTCTCTCTCTCTCTTTTTCTCTCTGCCTTCCCCTTCTTCCCTTTCTCTTCTACCCCTCCCTCCCTTTGTGCTGGTCGTTACATCAGAAAACGCTCCTTACTTATTTACTTTATGAGAATCGAGGAAGAAGAGAAAGACTTGCTGTGGCTATGCAGAGAAAAAGACGGAGTGAACATTCAAAGGGAGACGACAAGAAGGTGAAGGAGTTAAGTCAAAGAGCTTATTTAGTAGTAGAGAAGAAGGAAAGGATAGTAACAGAGAAGAAAGAAAGAGGATGAACAACGACCAATGTCATGATAATTGTGAGGGGGGAAAGAAGGCAACAATGATGAATGAGAGGGAGAGAGAGAGAGAGAGAGAGAGAGAGAGAGAGAGAGAGAGAGAGAGAGAAAGCAATCTAGGAGACAGAAAAGAGAGAAGAGAGAAGTAGTTGTTGTACATAAGCTATCTCTTTACATGGTGAAAGCTCATCATTCTGATTAACTCGTCTACACGTCATTTACATGTTCTCTCTCTCTCTCTCTCTGGGTCTCTCTTCTCTCTTCCTTCCCTCTTGCTCCCACTCTCCCTCTTTGTTTCTCTCTCTCTCCCTTCCTGTCTCTGCCATCTCTTTCCATTCTTCAATCCTCCGAGGCTGGTACAATGTTCTCATTAGAGCGGAAGAGATTCTTGGGATCAAACTTTCTCTTCACTTTCTGGAGACGAGGATAGTGCTGGCCGTAGACATCGTGCCAGTTCTCTCTCTCTTTCTCTCCCTCGTCTCCCCCTCCAAGTGTACCGCCCGCTACGCCATATCTTCCTACCGCGTGAGGTTGGAGCTTGGCCGCTGTCTCTCTTACCCAGTTCTGGACCTTCTCTTTCTCTTGTTGCGCTGTCCGAGCCGTGCCGTCCCACTCTCCCAGGACAATAACCCAATGCTCAAACTTACGATGGGGAAGAGCCGTACTCTGGACCAAGAGAGGCAAATAGGAGAGAGAGAGAGAGAGACAGAGAGACAAAGAGAGAGAGAGAGAGGAAGAGGAGGGGAGAGAGAGGGAGAAGAGAGAGAGAGAGAGAGAGGATGTTGACAAAATAGTGAGTCGGAAATTGAAAGAGGCTTTTTAAGCAGGAGGGTCCAGAGCTGGGGAGAAAGCAGAAAGCATATCCTCGTTGTTCTCTCTTCCAGCTTGAAGCCTCACTTCGTGCCCTAATCTCTTTCTCTCTCTCTTTCGCCCTCACCTTTAATTTATATCTCTCTCTTCCAATTTTCTCCCCCCTCTTAACTCTCTCTCGTTTCGTTGCACGCTTTCTCTCTTTCTCTTCCTCCTGCGTTCTCTTTTTCTCTCTCTCTCTTTGTCTTTCTCTCTCTCTCTCTCTCTTTGTCCTTCTCTCTCTCTCTCTCTCTCTCTCTTTGTCTTTCTCTCTCTCTTTCTCTCGTCCCTAGAACCCAATGGACGAACCTCCAGCGGCACTCTTCCAGCGGCTCCTCCCAGAAGATTCAGCAGCAAGACGCTTTTTGGCGGCGCAGCCTCTATAGCTCCTGCCAGTATATTGTGCACCTCAGGAGAGAGAGAAGGGAGAAGAACGCCTACAAAGAGCACACACAGAGAGAGAGAGAGAGAGAGAGAGAGCGAGAGAGAGGGAGAGAGAGAGAGAGAGAGAGAGCGCGCGCGCGAGAGAGAGAGAGAGAGAGAGAGAGAGAGAGAGGAGATTACCCTAGTGCTAGTCCTAAAGACGGGAAAAGGAAGAGGAGGCTACGATTGCAGAAAGAGAGACAGAGGCGTGAAAAAAGAGAGAGAGAATAACCAATAAAAAAGAGGGAGAGAGAGAGGAAAGAGAGAAATAGAATGAAGAAGAAGAGACAAAAGAAAGCGAAAGAGAGCATATACATACATCGCGAGGAAGAGCCAAGAAAAGAAGAGAAATGGCGAGAGACGAAGGCCACGCAAGAGAGCATGGAAATGAGAAAAGGCAGAAAGCATATAAATGGAAAGGAAGAGAGGGCGTAAGAGAGAGAGAGAGAGAAAAAGAGCGAGAGGGACAAGGACGGATACGAGAGAGAGGGAGAAGGAGAGACAGGAGAGAGAAGGCTGACCCTTCATATAGTAATATCCCTGCTTGTCAGGCGCGGCTCTTTGTATCTCCTTCCAATAGCTCCGCGGCTTGAAAGAGGAGACAAGCGACCATCCAGCGTCAGGGAGAGAGGTCAGTCTTTCCTGAAAGTACTTCCGACCTGAGAAGAGAGAGTGAGAGGTTTTATAAGAGATTGGAGAGAGAAAGAAGAGAGAGAAGAAGAGAGAGAGAGAGAGAGAGAGAGAGAGAGAGAGATGGATCGTTGGGCGAGAAGGAGACCAGGAGAAAAAAGAGACATGGACAACGAGGGAACTGAGAGCGTTGGAAGAAGAGAAGGGAACATGAGAACGACGGACAGAATGAGGGACGGGGAAGGGAAGAGAGAGAGAAAGAGAGAGGGAGAGAAAGAGAGAGCCTCCACCAGCATCATGGTCGCCTAGCCACACTGGATACTGAATCACTGGACCGCCGGCAGGGAGAATCATCATACCGCTCAACTCATCGGGAGCATTCTCTCTAGGAGAGAGAAAGAGCAAGTCAATGGTCCATGTTTCTTCTCTTTTCCACTTCAAACTCCCCCCTCTGTGTTCTCTCTCTCTCTCTCTCTCTCTCTCTCTCTCTCTCTCTCTCTCTCTCTCTCTCTCCTGTTACTTACGTGAACTTGGCCCATTGGTCAAGGAGCTCACGGCGAGAGCGAAATGGTCCAAAACCCAGAGGTGGAACCACGCGTGGGCCAGCCAAGAGCTAGAGAAAAGGAGAGAGAAGGAGAGAGAAAGACAATCGAAGCGAGAGAGGGAGACAGAGAGGAAGAGAGAGAGAGAGAAGAACGGAGAGAGAAAGAAAGAGAGAGAAGAACGGGGACAACAAGTTGGAAAGGCTCATTTTGGTTTCCTAGAAACTAAGAAGAGAGAGAGAGAAAGAGAGAAGCGAACCACAAGTGAGAGAGGGACACGTTAACAGAGAGAGATAAAGAAGAGTAGGGCGGAATAAAATGACAGAAGAGAATGACAGAGACTGCGAAGTGCTACTCAGTATTGAAAGAGGAAACGCCTCTCTTCTCTCTTGTCCCTCCCTCTCTCTCTCTCTCTCTCTCTCTCTCTCTCGACTCTGTCTTCCCTTACCAGTCCGTCATGAGGAAGTTCAAAAGCTTCGAATTCAAACTCTGTCACCACGCCAAAGTTTCCTCCTCCTCCAGTGAGAGCCCAAAAGAGATCTTCGTTGTCCGAGGGAGAGAGAGAAGAAGAGAGAGAGGGAGAGAGAGAGGGACGAGTTGCTCTCACTATCTCCCCTGTGGCCAGCACCACTTCCATAGAAACCAAGTGGTCCACCGTCAAGCCGAACTTTCTCTCCAAAATGCCGTGGCCGCCGAGAAGAGTTAAGCCTCCAACGCCTGTTGAGCGAACATGACCTACAGATAAAAAGAGAGAGAAGGAGAGAGAGAGAGAGAGAGAGAGCAAGTGAGAGGAGGGAAAACAAGGAGAAAGAGGCAGTGTAAGAGAGAAAAGGGCAAAGAGAGCGGAACAAAGGTTAAGAAAAAGTAGAGAGGAGAAGTGCCGAGAGAGAAAGAGAGAAAAAGAGAAGGGACAAAGGTTGTTGCCACATAAAAGAGAGAGTCACGGCCCAGCAGACGCAAAAAGATAACAGAGCAGAAGGAAGGGAGAAAGAAAATCAAATGCGGAAGAAGAAGAAGAGAGAGAGAGAGAGAGAGAGAGAGAGAGAGAGAAGGGAGAGCAGCCCTTACCCGCGGTGACTGCTAACTTGTGTGGCTCCAGCGCTTCGTCCATCTGTCCCAACCTGGAGCCTCCACCGACTTTCACTCTCTTTCTCTCTTTGTCCACCTCAATATGATTCAGCTCACTGGCAGGGCAGAAAAAGAGAGAGAGAGAGAGAGTTAAAGGATGTGTGTGTGAGAGAGAAAGAGAAGAGAGACAGGAGTGACCAGGGAGTACTAAGGTGGACACAAGAGAAGAGAGAGAGAGAGAGAGAGAGAGAGAGAGAGAGGAAGAGGAGAGAGAGAGAGAGACCGTCTGGAACCAGGCGCTAGAGTTGGTAGGAGGGCTAACAGGGAGAGAACAGGAGAGAAGAGATAGGAAGAGTTGCAAGAGAGGGAAGGGAAGCCCCCCTGCCCGTCACGCTCCAGAAGAGAGAGAAAAGATGAGGGATATTAAGCAGAAGTGAAAAAAGAAAGAGAGAGCCTCTTACAAAGAGAGAAAGGAAATAGATAAGAAGAGAGACACTCCACAGAAAGCCACACCTGAGGTCAATGACCATCGCGTCCGTAGGCAAGCAATGCACACCTGTGTGGGTGTGAGAGAGAGAGAGTGAGAGAGAGAAAAAGAGAGAAAAAGAGAGAAAGAGAGAGAGGACGAAAGAGACCCCACGAACAGAAAGATATAGAAAGAAAGAGTCAGCGACAATGCATTGGAAGCAAAGAGAGAGAGACCGTAAGAAGAGGGAAAAAGAAAGAGGGAGCATGAGAGAGAGAGAGAGAGAGAGAAGAGGTCAACAAACTGGAGGGGAAGAGGACTGCTCACCGTGTCTTCCGCAGGTGACGGCGCACTTTATCTCTTCATATTTGGCTGCGAACTTTATCGCGGCAGCAACATCTTCCTTGTTTCCCACAACCACAATGGCGCTCGGATAACCAGCATAGTCGCGATTCCATGTTCTGGAGAGAGAGAGAGAGAGAGAGAGAGAGAGAGAGAGAGAGAGAGAAGGGGGGGAAAGTGGGCGGAAGAAGATGCGAGGATAATTGGAAAGAAAAAGGGAAGGTGATGCTGGATAGAAAGAGGGTACAGATCGCTACAGAACGGACAGGTAAAGTCTCTCTCTTTCTCTCTCTCTATTTACAGTCTTCTCTTCTCTTCGCAGTCATCGCACTTCCCCTCTCCGTCGAATTCTTTCTCTCTCTCTCTCTCTCTCTCTCTCTCTCTGTGTCTCTCTGTCTCCCTCTCTCTGTCTCTCTTCTTTCTCTCCCCCTTCTCTCTTTTTCTCTCTCTCTCTCTCTCTGTCGCTTCTCCTCTCCTTTCTCTTTCCTCTCCATCCACGTCCCTCTTTCTCCCTTTCCCACCTCTTCGATAGGCGAAGCTCGTTGTACTGCGCGTCAGAAGGGAGAATCAGCTTGGCTTGCGGAGAGAGAGACGACCGAAGTTCTTCTATGTCTCCCGGGAGAGACTTGGGAACGCCAGGCGGAAGCGGTGGCGGGGAAGCTGAGGAAGAGAGAGAAGAGCCCATGTTCGTTCTCTCTCTTTTCTTATCCTTTCCTTTATCTGTCTTCTTTCGCAAAAGCAAACGGGTGAAGGAAGATCCGTGAAGAAGGAGAAGTAAGCGCCTTGGTAACAATAAAAGGAAAAGAGAGAGAGAGAGAGAGAGAGAGAGAGAGAGAGAGAGAGAGGGAGGAGAGGGAGAGACATCGAGAGAGAAAGAGGGAGAGAGAGAGAGGGCGCGGAAGAGGGAAGTAATGAACGAAGAAGAAGATGAAAATATCCTCTGAAGAGAAGAGCAACCACAAGAGAGAGAGAGAGCAGCCCTTGGAGAGAAAGGCGCCAGGAGTCTTAATATAATGCGGAGTCCCGGGACAAATGAAGAACATGCAGAGGAGCACGGAGAGAAAGAGAGAAAGAAGGAGAGAGAGAGATTGTTATCTCTATTCTAGGAGCAGCTCTTACCCACACTTCCTGGATAGTTCTCTCTTCACACTCGCGCCGTCGTTGATTCTTTTGCAGAGAGAAGTTTTCGGAGTGACACTTATAAGAGCAGCTTTCGTCTCATTCTCTCTCTCTCTTTTTCTCTCTCTCTCTCTCTCTGTCGTTCGTTTCTCTCTTTAACCGTCTCTCTCTTCAAATCCTCTCTCCCTTCTCGATTGTCTCTCACCTCTTCTTTCTTCCCTTCTTCTGCGGTTTGTCTGTTGTTGCCTTCATCGTTCCTCCGTCTCTCTCCTCTTGGTCCCTCTCTTCCTCACCTACAACCAGCTTCCCAATACTTCTCCCTTTCTCTAACTGCGTCCGTCCCTCCCTTTCTCTCTCTCTCTTTTCTCTCTCTCTTTCTCTTCTCTCTCTCTCTCTCCCTCTATTCAATGTCTCTTTCCCTCTCTCTCTCTCTCTGATGTTCTGCCTCTCGCCCACTATCTCTCCCTGCCCACAATGAGTGAGTGTCCTCCCAAGGATCAAAGGATCAGAGTGCCAGACTGCTTTAGGAATACGACCTTCACTCTCTCTCTCTCTGCTCTGTCTCCCATTCTCTCTCTCTCTCTCCCCCCCCCTCCCCTATCTCTCTCTCTCTGTCTCTCTTTCGTGGTCTCTCTCTCTCTACTCTGTCTCCCATTCTCTCTCTCTCCCCCCTCTTCCTCTCTCTCTCTCTCTCTCTGTCTCTGTCTCTCTTTCGCGGCCTCTCTCTCTGGCTCTCTTTTTCACAGTCTCTCTAGTTTTTCATTCATTGTCCCTTCTGTCTCGTCGATGTTTTGGAAGTTGAAGTACAAAGTTTTATTCCCATTTCAATTTATAAAAAATTTCCTTATTTGTTATTTGGCTTCTGCACTGTTTTCCTAAATAAGCCATCCGCTCTTTTCTCACTTTATGGAAGCCATTTTTATGAAGTTTATTCATACAAAATCGCCCATTAATTTTTTTGTTTCTCCTCCTTTTCTGCAGTTACCTTCTTCGAGTTGGCCTTTTTATTGTTTACTATGGACAACGGTTCCTCTTGGTGTCTCTCTCTCTCCTCTCTCATTAGAATAAGAGGGAAAGAGAGAGAGAGAGAGAGAGAGAGGAGAAAGAAAAAACGAGAGCGAGAAAGACGAGAGAGAGAAGGTGAGTGTGTGAGAATAGAGAGAGAGAGAGAAAACGAGAGCGAGAGAGACGAGAGCGAGAGAGAGACAAGGTGAGTGTGCGAGAGAGAGAGAGGCGAGAGAGAGAGAGAGAGAGAGAGAGAGAGAGGAGAGAGTGACAGCACCAGAGGAGGAACAACAACAGAGTGAGTCATTCATTACTGTGATCATCATCATCAACCGTTTAGTCGGGTCTATCAGGAGAGAGACGGAGATGTAGGTACTGCTGGCGAAGAAGTGGAAGAAGATGAGTAGCTCTCCCTTATCAGTCTGCTGACCGTCATTCTCTCTCTCACTTCCCCCTCAAATTCTCCCTCAGGGAGACCCAACGCCCCATGAGAGTAGAGTGCGTCAACTTCGGCATAGAAGAGAGGGAGAGGGTTCCCTTTCTCTCTCGCGATGGCTATCTCTCTCTCTATCATTTCTTCGGGAACGTATTCTACTGAGAAGGGAACTCCTACATTTGAGAACAGTGAGTTAAAGGGTTGAAGGGAGGGGCATAGAAGGTCAAGAGTCTCTTCCCGATGATAAAAATAGACTCTATAAGAGAGAGAAGCTAGAGAGAGAGAGAGAGAGAGAGAGAGAGCAGACAGTCTGACAGCAGCCAGATAGAGAGACAGTCTGACAGACAAACGAAGAGAGAGAGAGAGAGAGATGGGTTGGGGCAGGGGGAAAGAGAGACACAGACCGCGAGACAGAGGGAGAAAAAGAAGACGACGAAGTTCAGCAAGAGAGAGGAAGACAGGCACTAATAATGGCAACAATAGAACCACCAAGGGAAGAGAGAAATGACTTACCGATGACTCTCTCTGCCTCCTGAAGCACTTGGTTCCAGGTGGTCGTCTCTCCTCTGATGTAAGAGAAGATGGGCCAAGACCCTTTGGGCCTGTCCAAAAGCCAAACCACAGCTTTTCCTATGTCTTCTCCAGCAGTTAGGGTCACTGCTTCGTTCCCTGTCCCGGGAATCTTGGCAATTCTCTTCTGAATGTTGACAGGAATAGAGACATCTTTCAAGAACTTCTTTCCTCCTGGAGGGAGAAGATAGTCCATAAAGAGGCCCGTGCAGGGAAGAGTATACTCAAGAGAAGAGGAGCGTGCGAGAGCCTCTCTTATAGGGATCTTTCCACTGTACAACGCAGGGAAGTCCGGGAACCTAGACGAAAGAAGAAGAAAAAGCCAATAAAAGTGTCAGCCGGGTCTTCTATGTTCTTCTCCTCTTCTTCCTTCTTTGGACGTTGACTCCTGCCCGTGACTTGCTTGCCTTTGGTGTCTCCCTCTCTATCTATCTCTTCTCCCTCTGTCTCAGGCTCTTCACACGTTCTCGATCTGTCTCCGTCTCTCTTATTATCTCTTTCTCCGGTCGTTTCTCTAGAACTATGTGTGTCTCTCTTGTTCTCTCTCTCCCTCTCTCTTTGTCTCTCTATTTTCCTACTTTCTTCTCTTCCACGCTGAATCACTTACTTTCGGACATCTGTTGCCCATTCGCTGGGAATGAACCGCTTGACCCCGGCAATCTCGGCTGCCCTTATCATATTCTCGTGCACCTGCTGATGGATCTTCGGCTCCATGAGAAGGTTGAGGAAGGAGACGACGGCATACACTTTATGCTTGACGAAGACGCCTCTAAGGTCCTCTACGTCTTGATAGTCCACCGGCTCAACCAGCACCTTCTCCTCATCTTCAGCGGAGAAAGAATGGGAGAGAGAGAAGCCTCCGCCATTCTTTCTCGTGAGGACGAGAGGTTGATATAGAGAAGAAGATGAAGGGAAAGAAGAAGTTGTTGTTGATGGAGAGGGAGAGGAGGACAGAGAGAGAGAGAGTTGTCGAAGCATCACTTCGAGCACGTGAGACCCAAGGCCCCCGACACCAGCGAGGGCAACCACCTTTGTCTCTCTCCCCCCGTGTGAGGAGGATAAGTCTCTCTCTACCATCTTTATCGTCAGTCTCTCCTTCCCTAGGTTATTTCAGTCTAGCCCTCTTCGTAGGACTCTATCTCTGTACTGTCTTGGACTGTAGACCAGCTCACTGCGGAGGAAAAAAAGAAGTGTGAGGGAAGCCTGGGAAGAACGTCCAAGAAGAGAGAGAAAGAGGTCAACAAAAGCAGGACGACACGAATGGAGACTCTGATTCTCATTCTCTTCCTCATCATCTATCTTCTAAACTCCTACTAGCAGGAGGTGACGCTGAAAGAGAGATATGAAGGAACTGAGTGGTGAAAGCTTTTAGCAGAGCAAGCTTCGTTGCTATTCTTCCTCATTCGATATCTTTCTGTACTTCACAAGATACACGTCGTCCTCAGCGAAATGTCTCTCTCTCTCTCGCTTTCTGTCTCTCTCTCTTTCCCTCTCTCTCTCTCTCTCTCTTTCTTTCTTTCTTTCTCTCACGCACTCTCTCTCTCTCTTTCTCTCTCTCTTGTCCTCTGTCCTCTCTGTCTTACCCCTTCTCCATCGACCTCCAGCATCCGCACCTTTCCTCTCTCCCTTTTCGTTTTACCTACGCCCGTGCCACAATGTACGCTCAAGTTATACCATCGCACGTCAAGGAGCGCTCCAAATGGTAGAGCTACGCTTTTCTGAAAGGAGCGCTCCTTATCCGTATTATGGAACACCCACTGACGAATGATTAACAGATTTTACGCACATTCTTGGGCGACATACACTTGCGAGGGCTCAAATCATCCTGTTAGTGGTCAGACTTGTGGCCTTTTCATTGGATACTGGTTTATCAAGGGCGATCTGATTGGTTGTTCTATTCTTATCCTCATCGGTGATTGGCTGGAAGGAATATACTCACTTTAGGTCTGTTTTGGCTCATATATCCTGGATAGGACAGATTTAAACTGAGCTTAGTCCTAATGACTATAGATTATATTTAGAATTGTAACGGGTCAGTGTTCTATCAGAATGAAGGCTGATGTTCGAAGCCTTATTCTAAACACTATTGGACAGTATTCAAAGATATTGACATTATAAGCGCTAAGTGTCAAGAATGTGGATGATGGTGCACTCTAGCCCTATCGTCCGTTATCTCTGTGACATCACTGAACACATTCTAAAGAAAGAGCCAGTGGACTACAAGGACAGGAAAAGGAAAAGAGAAGGGGGAGAGAAGACAAGAGAAGAGAGAGAATTGGAAGAAACGCAAAGGATTAGAAAGGGGGGAGAGAGACAGAGAGAAAGAAGAGACAGAAAGATAGAAAGAGCAGAAAGGGAAATAATATTATGGAGCGGAAAGGAGAGGAAGAGAGAAACAAATAGGCAAGGCCGACAAGAAGAAGTGATACAAAGCTGCGAGAGGAAGGGAGGATGAGTAAACGGGTATACGAAGCTAAGAAGCCAAGGAGGGAGAGAGAGAGACAGAGAGAGAGAGAGAGAGAGAGAGAGAGAGAGAGAGAAGAGAGAGAGAGAAGATTTAAGGCGAGAAAGACACAGAGAGAAGATCCCCATTAGCCTCTGCATGTGTAACAGATCATGAAGGCACTGTGGGAGGTCTGCTAAAAAGGGTTGGGACACTGACAGGAAGAATCAGGTAGAGCTTGAGATGGAGCGGCGACACATATTTGTCTCTCTCTTGTCATTTTAGGAAGCGTGGGACAAGTTCTTTCTCTTTCTGTCTCTCTTTCTCTCTAGTGTCAGGGTCTCAGGGTGATAAAGGAAGAAAGAGAACACTCCCAGAAAAAGATAAAGCAGAGACTGAAACATGAGAGAGGGAGAGTCACATTAGAAGGAAAGAGCGAGAAGCAAAAGAAGAGAGGGATAAGAGAAAGTGGTGCAAGAAGAAGAGAGAGAAGGCAGTCATGGTCACAGCCACCGCCTCTTCTCTTTCTGGAGTGTTTGGCCTAAGAGCATGGCTTACACGGGTACGCACTAGAGAGACAGCTTTGCCCAAAATTGAGAGAGGGAGAGAGACAGAGCAAGAAGAGACGTTGCAAGAAGAGAAGATAGAGAGAACAAAGGCAGAAGAGCAAACGCAAAGACACATACAGAAAGAGAGTGACAACAAGAGAGAGACACTCTCTTTCTCTCAATCCTCTCTCCATGACAGTGACATCGCCTCAGACATTGCCTACATTTCAGAAGAGGAAGAGGACGAAGAAGACAGCCTCGAAATGGAGAGAGAAACTGAGGAGGGGAGGAAAGAGATGGAAGACGCTGCTGTCCATTCCTTTAGGGGGCAGAAGGAGGAAGAGGGACCAGAGAAAAAAGAGAGACAGAGAGAGAGAGAAAGCAAGAAGCATCCAATCAAATCTTTAGAGGAATTCACCTGGATCAAGGTCTTGGGAAAGGGAAATGTTGGGAAAGTGTGGCTTGTGGCCCACAAGGTCAGAAGAGACTCTTTCCTGTTTCTCTGTTACGCCTGCTCTCTTCTTCTCTTTCTCTTTCCTTTCGTCTCTTTCCCGTGCTTGCGTTTGCCAATATACTTCTTTGCCTTCGTCAATATCTCTCTTCCTCTCTCTTGCCGCTCTCTTCCCATCACTCCTAATCTCAGGGATACTATACCTAAAGCTGTGTATTTTTTCGTCAGGACACATATCAACATTCTCTTTATTCTCTCCTTTTGATCCTCTCCCTCTCTCTCTGTCTCTCTCCCTTTCTCTGCATGCAGAACGGGGGCCTCCGCTCTAATTTCTCTCGTCGTAATCTATTATCGCTATGTACTCTCTTGTCTCTCTCTGTCTCTTCTATCTCGCGCATCTCATGTAAAGCAGCCTTTTCCCTCTCCTTCCTGAAGCCTCTTCACTCCCTCTTTCTCCCCACCTTATAACTCTTTCTCTCTCTCTCTCTCTCTCCCTCTTCTCTCTCTCTTGTATAGAGGATACCTGGTCATTTCTTCGCGCTAAAAGAGCTCCAGAAAGGCCACTTGAGAAGGAAGCCAGAGGTTTGATAACGTTAATGCGCCATCGCTGTGTCCCTTCAGTATCTTTCTCCCCTTGCATCACGCCTCTCTCCTTTTTCTTCTTCTTCTCATCATTCTCTCTCTCTCTCTCTGTTCTTATCTCTCAGTCGTCCCGCTACTACTGTCTTCCAGTGAGTCCCTCCATTTTATTCGGTGCGGCCCTCCCTAATTAGTCCCGTCACCTTGTCTCTTCTCGAATTCTCTTATGTTTTTCTCTCTCTTGTCGAAAACATCCTCTCTCTCCCTCTCTTTTCCCACTTTCTCTCGACCTCACTCTCTCCCGGCCCCTCTCCCTGTCCTTTGTCCTCAATCAGGTTCTCTTTAGCTTGGCGCCCTTCTCAGAGCTTCCCTCATTATTCTCCTTCTTCTTCGTCTACCTTTTCTCTCACCCTCTCTCTCTCTCTCTCTCTCTTTCTTTCTCTCTCGTCTCTCTTAGGATACGTCCGTCCGGATTCCGGAGATTGATTTCCTTCGCAGTGCTTCTCATCCTTTTATCGTGAATCTGTACGCGAGCTTCCAGACCTCGAGCCGCCTCTTCCTTCTGATGACTTATGGCGCGGGAGGCACCTTCTTCGACTATCTCAAGAAGAGAAAGAGAGACCCTTTGAAGGTCTGTGACGGACCTCTCTCTCTCTCTCTCGCTCTCTCTCTCTCTCTCTCTATGTGTGTGTCTCGCTCTCATTCTGTTCATTTCTCTCTTTCTAACTTGTTCTCTACAACCCTCAGTCTCTCTTTATCATTATCAATCCCCACTCTCTCTCCTCCTTTCGTGCCCCATTCTGTACCTTCTTCTCTCTCTCTCTCTCTCTCTCTCCCCTCTCTCTCTCTCCCCTTCTCTCCCTCTTCTTCATGGTGAGTTGATGGCGTCTCTTCCCTCTTGCTGATGAGTCTTTCTCTTCTGCAGGAGAAGGAGATACGATTCTACGCGTCTCAGGTGTTGACAGCGCTGGAGTACATTCATCTCCGAGGATATGTCTATAGAGGTAAAAGAAAAGGAGAGCCTTGGACGAGACAAGATGCAGAAGTAAAGAGACAGGGCATTAAGAGAGAGCGAGAGAGAGCGAGAGAGAGCGAGAGAGAGAGAGAGAGAGAGAGAGAGAGAGAGAGAGAGAGAGAGAGAGAGAGAGAGAGAGAGAGGGAGAGAGAGCACAAAGAGAGATAGCAAGGAGAAATAAGCGGAAGGGGGAGGGGGAGGAACACACAGCAAAGAGCTCGATTCAGGGTACCTTGCGGAGACAACAGCGAAAGAAAGTCGTGAACATAATGAGAGGGAAAGAGAGAGACCGACAAACAAACAGAAAGACAAAAAAAAAAGTTAGGAGAGAGAGATGCAAGCAGTTGAGCTGTTCCTTTTACCTTTCCACTCGTCCCTACGATCTGATGGTTGTTTCTCTATTCTTGCCCTTTTCTCTCTTTGGCTCCCTCACGAATTCGGGTTCTCTTCGCTTTCTCCTTATCTCCGGTTTCACTCTTCCATCTCTCTCTCTCCCTTCTGTGGTTCTCCTCTCCCCCCTCCTGTTACCTTTCTCTCTCTCTCACTCACGCTCTGTCGCTCGCTCTCCTCTCTCTCTCTTTCTCTCTCTCTCTCTCTCTCTCTCTCTCTCTCTCTCTCTCTCTCTCTCTCTCTCCTTCCCTTCCCCAGATCTCAAGCCCGAGAATCTCCTCCTCCAGTCCAATGGCTTTCTTCTTCTCTCTGACTTTGACCTCTCTCGCGCCTTCTCCTGGGGCGGGGCCAGCGCGGCAGAGTCGCCACGAAATAGGAAAGCGTCAGGCGCCTCTCTCAAGCATTTGACGAGCTCGAACCGTAGCTTGAAGGCTCTCTTTGGATCAAAGTCCAGTCTCGTCGGGTAAGAGGGGGACCTAGGGAGAGAGAAAAAGAGAGAGAGAGAGAGAGAGAGAGAGAGATATGGGGGGTGGGGAGGAAGAGAGAGAGAGAGAGTTAGAAAGGAAAAGAACAGAGAGAGAGAGAGAGAGAGAGAGAAAGAAAGAAAGTAGGGAAGAGAGAGAGAGAAAATAGAGACAGAGACAGAGAGAGAGAACAGAGACATATAGTAAGGAGGGAAACAGTTAGGAGCGCAAGGGACGAAATGACCGAAGAGGAGAGAAGTTTGCCATACCAGTGAGAACCGTCGAACGATGAGAAAGGTAACAGAGGTAAAAAAACAGAGACAGCAGGGAAGAGAAGAGAGTCGGAAACTAGAAGAGAAACTCTAGAGAGAGAGAGAGAAGGAGACATTCCTTTCTTACCGACATTCTCTGCCAGTCCTCCCAAACAGAGAGAATTGCCGGCAGAAGAAGATAAAGGCATGCACGAGGATGAAGCTTCTCTCTCTTCTCTCTCCTCTTCCTCCAAAACTGTTTCTCTCTCTTCAACCTTCACTAGCTTATCTAGCGGGGAGAGAAAAGAGAGATCTTCACGGGAGAGAAGGTTTTCTCTTTCTTCTTCTCGTATGTCCCTTGAGGACTTTCCAGTGATAGAGACAGAGAGTCATCTCAGAGTGACGCGCTCCAAATCTTTTGTAGGCACTTTAGAGTACGTGGCACCTGAGGTGAGTAGATCCAAGAGAGAAACAGATATAGACAGCGAGAGAGAGAGAGAGAGAGAGAGAGAGAGAGAGAGAGAGAGAGAGAGAGAGAGAGAGAGAAAGAAAGTTAGGTACCTGGACCCACCCATCTCATCTCTCAGACTCTGGCTCTCGCCTGGTATTCCGCAGGTAATAAAGGGAGAATCTTACTCCGGAAACGTGGACTGGTGGACCTTTGGTAAGGTGCTGGAGGTCACATCTCTCTCTCTCTCTCTCTCTCTGTGTGTCTCTCTTTCTCTCTTATGTGGCCATCAGGCCTACTCTTTGATCCTCTCTCCTTGCTCTCTCTCTCTGCCAGTCTCCTTATGGTTGCTGCTGCTCTCCCTTCTCTTCGCCTATCTCCTCTGACCTATCTCCTGCTCTATGTTGGTCTCCCTTCCGCCCTTTCTCTCTCAATTTCTTCTGTCAAAGTCATCTTCTCCCCTAAAATGTTCTGTCTCTCCCTCCTTTCTTGCTCTCTTTCTCTCTCTCTCTCTTCGTGACCATCTCAGATGGTCTCCGTTTCTAAGCAAAAATGTCTCTCTCTCTCTTACCTTTTTGCCTTTGTCTATAATGAAGGCGTGCTTCTTTACGAAATGGCTGTAGGAAGGACGCCCTTCGTCGGAACCACAGTGGTCAGTGTTCTCTCTCTCTCTCTCTCTCTCTCTCTCTCTCTCTCTCTCTCTCTCTCCGCCCTATGTCCGCCTTCTCTCTTCTCAATCGTCCTCGCAATCTTCTGTTTGCTTTCAATCTATGTTGGCTAAAATCTCAGCCTCACTTTCCTGCTTGGCTGCTCTCTTTCTCTCTTTGTTGGTCTCTCCCTTCCCTCTCTCTTTCCTCCCTGCGCCACCATCTTCTCTCTCTTTCTTAATCTCTTTCTCTCCTTCTCTCTAATCGCTCTATCCCTTCTCTCTCTCTATCCTTCTTCTTTCTCTCTCTCTCTCTCTCTCTCTCTCTCTCTCTCTCTCTCTCTCTCTCTCTCTCTCTCTTCTTGTTCTCTCTCTCTATCCCCCTTCTTTTCTTCTCTCTCTCTCCCTCTCTCTCTCTCTCTCTCTCTTCTTCTTCTTCTCGTGCTTATGATCTCCCTATTCAGCCTGAGACTTTGGAGAAGATCTTGGAGCAAGAAGTGCAGTTTCCAAGTTATTATCAGCATTCCCGAGAGCTCAAGGATCTCATAGAGTTGCTTCTTGTCAAGGTAGCCTCTCTCTCTCTCTCTCTCTCTCTCTCTCTCGGTTCGTGTTTGAGTTTCTCTCGAGATTTCATTACCTTTCATGTCCATTGTTCCGTCCCACATTCCGCGCTCTCTTCTCTCGCTTTGTACACCTTCCTGACACCTCTCTCTCTCTCTTACTCTCTCAATCTAGTCTCTCTCTCTCTCTTTCTCTAATCCTCTCTCTCTCCCTTTCTCTCTATCTAATGCTCTCTCTCTCTCTCTCTCTCGCAATCTTATCTCTCTCTCTTTGGTCTCTCTATGAAGGAGGAAGAGAAGCGGATGCAGTCTTCGGTTGCCATCAAGAGTCATCCTTTCTTCTCCACCGTCAATTTTGCCTTGCTAAGACAGACAAAGCCTCCTTTTCTCCCTCGTTCTCTCTCTGTGGACGGCATGCTCGCAGCAGCTAAGAGAGAAGAGACGAAGAGAGAGGGAGAGAGAGAGGAAAGAGAGAAGAGAGAAATGATAGACGGGGAGAGAGAGAGAGAGAGAGAAGAAGAGACGGAGGTAGTAGGGCCGAGCGATGGGAACTATATCAGAGGCGCCGACTTCTGCTCGGAAGAGTTTCGCTCTTTGCTCTGTAACAATAATCTTCAAACGCGCTAAGGAAGGCCACAGCAATTCTCTTTCTCTTTCTCTTTCTCTCTCTCTCGGTCCCTCTAGCTCTCTCTCTCTCTAGCTCTCTCGCTCTCTCCCTTTTCTTTGACGTCCTCTTTCTCTCTCATCGTCATCGCTCCTTGTTATTTTCTCTCTCTCTCTCTCTCTCTCTCTCTCTCTCTCTCTCTCTTTTTTTTTTGTTGCTCTTTCCTCTCTCTGGCGCTCTCCTTCCACCATAGCTCCACAGTTTTCTTCACTGTTCTAATCATAAGCCGAAGCTAATTAAAGGCCCCAATTATAAGCGCTGATATTGGAAAATAGTAATACACCTTCCGGTGAGATGTGCTATAGAGAGATTTTGATGTTATATTCGGCTAACCGTAAATAGTTGAACATTGGGTCTGGTGATTATTTGTTGTATAACCTGAGGGATATCTTCCACTCTGTCTCGATTATCGAAATCTCGTCTCTCTCTCTCTCTCTCTCTCTCTCTCTCTCTCTCTCTCTCTCTCTCTCTCTCTCTCTCTCTCGCTCTCTCGCTCTCTCTCTCTCTTTCCCCTTCCCTCCCTCAATGTTCTGCTCTCTCTCCTCTCTCCTCCTCTCGTCTCTGAGCGCGCAGGTTGAACATGGTTCAACATGGCACTGGTTCTTGAGAGACAACAAAGATCAATCTTCCTCGGCCAGGACGGACGAGAGGCAAAGGGAGAGGCTGAAGCCCGCAACACAGCGCCACCTAGAGTCTTGGAAACAATTTATACTGGCGGTGGAGAGAGAGAGTACGAGAGACAGGACCGAGAGACAGAGAGAGAGAGAAAGAGAGAGAGAAAAAGAGAGAGAGAGAGAGAGAACCAGGATGACAGAGGATGAGCTCAACACGATCTCAGTATAAAGACATAGAGAATCAAACTGGAGAGAGAAGCGAAGGGTGACTTCTGTGGCCCATCTAGACAAGATAGCTGTGGACGAGGAGACTGAGAAAGCAAAAGAGAGAGAGAGAGAGAGAGAGACGAGGCAGCGCACTCTAGAGCCCTAAGAAACTCGGAGGATGGCGAGCATGACATCTAGGACACCCAAGTCCACTCCAGAGCGAGAGACAGAGAAAGAGAAAAGAGAGAAAGACAAGAGACGAGAGACAGAGAAGATAGACCCTTCCTCAATAGTAGCACAAGGGAGAGAAGAAGACATCAAATGTCCCATCTGCAGCCGTCTCTTTCTTAACCCTGTGGCCATGGACAGACATGTCAGCGCTTGTCTGAGGAGGAAACAGCTTGGCATCAGCGGAGAACTCTCGCGCCATTGCCCTCTCTGCAATCAAAAGTTTGGCCATTCTGTCGCTCTCTCCGTCGTGGAGAGACATGTGGAAGCTTGTGCCTCTCGCCAGCAGGAGCAGGAGGGAAGAGAGAGAGAGAAGATCAAGACAGAGAATGGGGAAGGAGAGAAAAGAGAGAGAGACATAGGGAGAGAAAGAGAGAACGGGACGAAGACCACCATCTCTCATACCAAAGTAAGAGAGAAGGCGGTTAGCGGCTCTGGATCATCTTTCCTTAGCAAAAAGGCTAACAAATTGGCACGAAATGGTAATGGTGGAGCTGGTAACGGCCTTGATGCAACGGGAAAAGACCGGCCATGCTTCTCTTATCGGGCGAGTAAGCTTCCTTCTCTCTCTTCTTTCTCTTCTTCCCGGCCGAGGGAAAGAAGCGGAGGAAATGACGGTCCTGCGGCTGATATCTCTGACTTACACGACGATCTGTGCTACCTTTGTGGGGAAGGAGGCGATCTCTGGATGTGTGACGGACGGTGCTTTCGTTCTTTCCATCCGTTCTGCTTGGAAGAGCAGAGAGATGAGAAGAAAAGAGAGAGACTGAGGACAAAGGGACAGTCTTCCAGATCTACCATCGAAGTAGTGATAATGAAAGCGGACGAGAAAGAGAGACAGCGCGGGGAGAGAAAGAAAAAACGAGGAGAAGAGGAGGAAGACGACGAAGAAGAAGAAGATGGACCGAAGAACAAGAAGATGAGACTAGACTCCAAGGGGCGCCGAGCAGGAAAGGAGAATAAAGAGGAGAAGACGAAGAAAGAGAGGAAAGACAAGGAGTATCAAGAGAGAGAGAAAGAGAGAGGAAAGCCAGGAGAGGAGTCATCCCGGTGGCTTTGTCCAGAGTGCATCACAGGCATCAGGCAGTGTAGCGGCTGCAAAAAGTTTGGCGTGGAGAGAGTCTCTCTTCTTCGCTGTGCGGCCCCTAACTGTGGGGTCGTTATACATCCGGGGTAAGCGGCTTCTAAATGTCAGAGAGAGAGAGAGAGAGGCAGGAAAGAGAGAGACAGGAGAGAAGTCCAAGCAAATTGTTGTGGGTTCTCTTCCTTTCTATCCGTCGTCTTTTTTTTAGTATTTATAGTCTCTCTTCTAGGGGTAAGAAGAGGAACGCGAGAGAAGACTACTTCCCATCTGTTACTCTTTGTCTCTCTCTCGCACCCTCTTCTTGTCTCTCTCTCTCTCTCTCTCTCTCTCTCTCTCTCTCTCTCTCTGCTATATCCCCAACTCAACTATTCGTGACACGTCCTTCTTCTTCTTTCTAACCAAAATGTGCTCTTCTTCCCCACTCCCCCCTCTCTCCCTCTGTCTCTCTCCCTTTCTCTCTCTCCCTCTCCCTTTGTCTTTCCTTCTTCTTCCTCTCGCTCTCTCGGGCCGCAGTTGTGCCCTGAAGGCCAAAGAACCCGGCGAGAGGAGCACAAAAGGGGAGAAAGGCGCCACCTTTCTCTGTCCCCGTCACTCTTGCGCTCTCTGTAGCTCTTCTCTTTCTTCTCGAACCGGTGGATCTTGTGTCCGCTGCACGTTTGCCGCCCATTGGGACTGTCTCTCTCCTTCTCATGGCCAACACAAGGCTCTCTCTTCCCCTTCTCTCTCTCCTATTTTCTCCGAGTCCATTACAGGAAAGAGTTTTCTGTGCAAGAGAGAAGGAGGCTCAGGACAGAGAAAGATTTCTTCTCCTACGTTTATGACAGACATTGACGTTGGATCGGTGGTGGTGAGCAGCGAGAGAGAGGTAAGCCTAGAGGAGAGAGAGGGAGAAAAGGAGAGATGTGGGCGCAAGGAAAGGGAGACAGAGGGAGAGAGACACAGAGAGAGACGAGTATTGCCGTGGAAAGAGTAGGGCCTAATCGAGATAAGAGAGAGACAGAGGGTGCCAAGAGAATTGGAGTTTGGGAGAGATAGAGCGAGAAGAAAAAAGAGAAAAGAAGAGAGGAGAGAGAGAGAGAGACAAAAATGCCACAAATACACAGAAGGGCTTTGTATCTATGCCAACATGAAAGGAGAGGATGAACGCGAATGAAGAGGGAAGGAGAAAAACAAGGTGAAGAGAGATGACTCTTTCTCTAACAGGAGATAGGGTATAGGAGGAAAGGGAGAAAGGCATGATGATAATGATTGACTCTCCCTTTTCCTCTCCTTTCTCCTCAGTGGGGCATCGTCTCTGAGATCCAATCTCAGCGCTGCGCTGTAAGACTCTTCTCCTCGGGAGAACTGAAACGTGTGCCTCTCTCTTCCCTGATCAACCTCTTTGCGGACACTAGGGCTCCAATTGTAAGGAAGCAAGAGAAGACACATGCTACGAGGGAAGAAAGAGAGAGAAAGAAGAGAAATATACATACATATATATATATAAAGAGAGAGAGAGAGAGGGAGAGGGAGAGAGCGGTCGAACATTGTAGCTTTTGGTGGTGATGCGTGGAGAACTTACTCTCTGGAATGGGGCTTGTTATTTTTAACGTTCCTTCTACCTCTCTCTCCCTCCCCTCTCTTTCTCTCTCTCTCTCTCCTTTTTCTCTGTCCTTTCTTTATCTCTCTCTCTGTCTGTCTCTGACCTGTTACTCTGGTAGCTTTGGGATGAGATAGTTCTGCTGGCCTTTCAATATCAGCTTGACTCAGCAGCTGCTGCTGCTGATGTGGACCTCAACAACCAGACCGAGCTGGACCATCTAGTAAACTCTCTCTCCCTGTGCTCTCTCTCTCTCTCTCCTTGCTCTCTCTCTCTCCTGCCCTCGCTCTCTCTCCTTGCTCACTCTCTCTCTCTCTCTTCTTTGTCTCGGTTCTGTGTGCCCTTTCCAATCTTACTATCCATTATATCTCTTCTCTTCGCCAAGACCTTCCTTACTAATGTAAAGATGATGCTCTCCCTTAGGATTCTCCTCCTCTGGCATTTGTGCCTGACACATCACTTATAGTCTGTTCTCTCTTTTTCTCTCTCTCTCTGTCTCTCTTTCTCTTCTCCATCACTTATCCGCCGTCTCCGGCTGCTTGGTTTGCTAGAAAAACTTCTGTATGCTGGAGACATGCAAGGACTTTCGTGCTCTGCTCCCTGGAGATCTCTCGGTAGGGGAAAGACGGCACAATTGATCCTCTCTCTTTCTCCTTCCAAACTCTTTCTTTCCGCGACAAAACTCTCTCTTTCCAATGACGTTCTCTCTGCTTTCTCTCTGTCTCCTATCTTCTTCGTCCCCAGCTTAACCTTGCCCACTCAGAAGCTCAACAATAAGGCTGCATTTTTTTCCTTCTTTCGCTTTGTCTCTCCTTCCTCTCTCTCGCAA
>FLMG01002622.1:107619-131178 GCA_900088475.1 Hyphochytrium catenoides | reverse complement strand
GAGAGAGAGAGAGAGAGAGAGAGAGAACGAGACCGCGTGGGAAGACGGAAGAGAGAGAAGAAGAGAGTGAAGAAAGAAAGAAAGGAAGTAAGAAAGAAAAAAACGAGAGAGATAGAGAGAACGGGACAGAGAGACGGGAGTTTAAGAGATAGAGAGAGTGGGAGGAGAGAAAGAGAACACGAGAGAGAAGGAGGGCCCGTGGGGCCGAACGGAGAGGGGGATAGTAAGAGGGAAAAGGAAGTGAGTGGAAGACCAAGAGATCGGGAAAAAGAAGAGCAACAAAGTGCCGGCAGAGAAAAAGTAATAAGTAGTCACCAAAGGGAGAGAGTTAGATTGTCGAGACCCAAGTGAACTAAACGACAGAGAGAGAGAGAATAAACGAGAGAGAGAGCAGCCCATAAAGGCAAAGAAGATGATGAGGGCAAGAATCAGTAGCTACGGGAATGTAAAGGAGAGATCTTGCCGGTGCTTCCGGAAGAGAGAGATCATAAAGGAAGAGAGAGATCAGAAATAGAATAAGGGACGGCAAGAAACCACTGGGAAAACGGAGGAGAGAGAGAGCTGCGGCACCTCCTCCAGCAGATAGCTTCTCATTATCATCTGGTGCATCACTCTGTGCAGCTCAAACTTAGTAAACTTGCCCTTAGCGAGAGAGAAACCTGGAAGAGAAGCGAAGTTCTTCTCTCGGCTTTTCTTGTTATTCTCTCCTCGTAGTATCTCTGTTATCTGTGTTATAGTCGGGCGGTCATGTCGTAAACCCTCGACTGCCAGTCCGAAGAGAAAGAGATGGAGAGGGAAAAGAGAGTGAGCGAGAGAGAGGGGAGAGAGAACGGAAGAAGGTGTGGTGGTTTGTGCAAGGAAGAAAGAGTACGAAGAGATGGAACGCGGAAGAAAGAGAGAGAGTTTAGCACATCAACACTTTGAACGAGGGGAAAGTGGCATCCTGATCCTCTCACGTGCTCCCAGCAACAAATATTTTTGTTCCTTCCCTCTTTTTTCTCTCTGTCTGTCTGTGCTGTCTGTCTCTTTCTCTCCCTCTCAGTCGTTCTCTACTTCTCGGCCTTTCTCTCCTCGGCCTTTCTCTCTCTCTCATTCTCTCTCTCTCGGTCTTCCTCTCCTCTCCGTCTTTCCTGTCTTCTCTAAGAACTCTTTACCTAGCTGTAGCGCTGCCCTTGCGATATCGGTGACGTCCACCGTCTTCGTGACAAAATTGACGTTGGAGAGACAATTGTCGCAGGTCAAATTGCACTTCGACCGGTCAAACTGCTCCCCAAAGTACTCGAGAAGGAGAACCCGACGACATTCCACCTTTAAGCGAACAGAGAGCGAGAGATAAAAGAAGGAGAGAAGAGAGAGACCGAGAGAGAAAGAGCGAGAGAGCGAGGGAGAAAGATTGAGGAAAGTGAGAGAGAGCAAGAAAGAGCGACGATGGAGATAGAAAAGGTGCTGATTAGAGGAAATATGAATGGCTTTGTGCAGAAGATGTCTCAAAAGAAAGAGAGATTTAAAGGGGGAGAAAGGAAGAGACAGCATTGGAAGGAGAGAAAAGAGCTCGAGTTACTTGGAAGGTATGTCGATTTTGCCTCCCCGTCACACTCTCTCTCTCTCTCTCAAGAGTTACTCTATCGCTTTGTTACCTCGTTCTCGCAGAAGCCGACCATCCTATAGAGGTTATCCAAGTGGACACGCTGGTAGCTGCGGTTCTCTTCGTGCCGAATCAGCCGCTCGACGCGTTTCTTGGTAGTGAAGAGTGTGTGCCAAGGAGAAAAAAGAGAAGGGAGATAAACAGGAAGAATGGAAGAAACGGAGAGGCAAAGCGTTAGAAAGGGGGAAAGGAACGGGGAACAGTGGGGCAGGGAGAGGGAGAGGAAGACCGAAAGAAACGTAAAGAAAGAGGAAGGCGAAGAGCGTCGCGCTGAGAGACTAGAAAGAGAGAGAAAGGATGGGCCAAGAGGTTTCACACTTGGAGACGTCAACGCATAGCAAGGTGTTTCCTCTCTCTCTCTCTCTCTCTCTCTCGTACCTTGTCATTGTACGAATAATAGAGGATGCAGTCCGCCACTTCTCCGTCTCGACCCGCACGGCCAGACTCCTACAAGAAAGAGACCGAGGAGAAGAGAAAGTGCAAGTCAACACCTCTATAGATTTCCGCAGAGAGAGCGAGAGAGAAGGCGAGGGGAGCAGAAAAAGAGCAGAGTCGCAAACTTTGATAGAGCTAGTGCTCCCACCTTCCCCTCGTATGGTACCAGAAAAAGAGAAAGCGACAGGAGAGAGGGAAAGAGAGCTCGAAGGCAGGGGAGAGAAAGAGAGAGAGAAACGAAGACAGAGTGCCAACTAGCAAACAGTACCTGATAGTAGTGGGTTACTGACTGTGGCAGTGACATATGGATGACATAGCGCACGTCAGGCTTGTTGATGCCTTGAGAGAGAGAGAAAATAGAGAGAGAGAAACGAGAGAGAGAGCACTTCTGTAAAGAAAGGAGGAAGCTTTCGATAGAGTAGAAAGTGAATAGTTTGAATCTCTCCTTTCGAGCTCTCGTCTCTCATTCTTTTCCTTCCTCTATCCTGTTCTACTGTCTATCTCTTTACTCTACCGGGTCATTCCACTGTTCCTCTCTCTTGCCTTTTCCATGGTTATTCTCTCACTTCACGTTTGCCTCTATCTTCGCACATCGTCTTCCTTTTGTTTCATTCTCTTTCTTCTCTCTCTCTATTCCTGTTGGATCTCTCTTCATCCTCTTAGGAGAGATTTTTAGGTTTGCCACCTGTAGAAGAGTGAAAGACCTCGACCTCTCTCTCCCCTCTCTCGCCTCTCTCTCTCCCTCTCTGCACCCTTTTTGCGTCTTATCTGTCTTTCTTATACGGCAATTATACAACAAAAGACACCTCTCTTTCTCTCCGGCTCCGCCTCTATGTTCTCTCTCTCTCTCTCTCTCTCCTCTCTCTTGGACCTTACCCATGCCAAAAGCCACAGTGGCCACAATGAGCTTGATCTCTCCCTTGCTCCATTTCTCTTGGACCCACGCCCTGTCATCTCTCTGCGCGTGATAATAGTCCACAGTGATGATGTTCGAACCCAACGCCTCTGTCAGGGCAGTCTCCAAGTACGCCGAGATCGACTCTGTCTCATTACGAGAGAGACTGAAGCACGAGGGAAGGTAAGCGTGAAGGAAGAAACAGAGTTCAGAGAGAGAGAGAGAGAGAGAGAGAAAGAAAGAAAGAAAGAGATAATACGCAGCGCTCCCAAGAGAGAGCAAAAATGAAAGAGCATCAGAGAACAAGAAGAGAGAGGAAAGGGAGGAATAAAACTGAGAGAAAGGGAAGAGAAGGAGAGACAGAAAGAGAAGAGCGTGAAGAGAGAGCGATGGAGAAGGTGTGCGCACCAGTAGATAATGCCTGACTCTCTCGGCCTGGCGGCTATGTACTGGACCAGATCACTCTTGTACGAACCTTTCTTCGGCCGAATGTAGTACCGAAGATTGGACCTTTGGGCAAGAGACGGGGAGAGAGAAAGAGAGAAAGATTTATCTCCTCGCTCTTTTCTCCCTATGTACTGACCTCTCTCTCTTATGCTCCTCGTCTTCTTGGTTCTTTATCACGAATGTTCCCTTCCTATTATCCACTTCTATCTCTCAACCCCTCCTCGCTCTCCGTCTCTTTCGCCGGTCTCTCTCTCTCTCTCTTTCCCTCTCTCTCTCTCTCAATTTGTTCCGCCCTTTCTCTCCCTTAAACCTGTTCTTTACCTGTTAAAACTCTGCTGCAACTCGTAAGGCTGGGCCATTTTCATCGCCCGGACAATGTCTCCCTTTACTCTGTCATTCGCCGTGGCAGTCAGGGCCATGATCGGCACCTAGAGAGAGACAAAGAGGAGGAGAAAAGGAAAGTGGGCGAGAGAGAGAGAAGAGAGGCATAAAGAGAGAGAGAGAGTAAATGCGTTAGGCGTAGTCGCAGCAGCCTAGAAGTAGGAAAAAGAAGGTGCCAGGAAATATAGATAGAGAGACTATGAAGACGCCATGTCTCTTTAGAGTCGTAAGGCTGAAAAAGAACAGAAGAGATAAAGCATCGCAAGTGCAAAGAGAGAGAGAGAGAAGACAGAGCTGGGACATAAGTAAGTTCTGAAAAAGAACCTAAAGAGGGAAAGGAGTTGCGAGAGAGAGAAAGAGAGAGAGAGACAAAGGGCGTCTAGGAGCTTACTGTGCGGTATGTCTCTCTCAGAGTTCTCAGTTGCATATAATCTGGGCGGAAGTCATGGCCCCACTTTCAGGTTAAAAGGAAAGAGAGAGAGAGAGAGAGAGAGAGAGAGAGAGAGAGAGAGAGAGAGAAAGAGAGAGAGAGAAAGTCAGAGGTTCAATTGTCCCACTAAGGAGAGGAAGGGGTGGTAAGGAGAGGAATTTAACAGAGAATTATAGGTATACGATACGCATTAGCAAGGGCCGCCGCGAGTGACGGAAGAAAGGAAAGAGGGGGAGGGGATACAAGAGAGAAGACCTTCAGGAGAGGCGAGAGAGAGAGAGAGAGAAGAGAATAGGAGAGACAGAAGGAGAGGCGGAGACCTGGCTAATGCAGTGTGCCTCATCCACAACGAAGCGAGCAAGCCGGTCATTTGCGTAGAGAAAGCGAAGGAGAGCATTGAACTTGTGGCTCTTAGAGATCTTTTCTGGGGTCACGTAGAGTAGCTTCAAGGTACACTCAGGGAGACGAAGCTACAAAGAAGGAAGAGAAAGAGAGAGAGAGAGAGAGAGAGAGAGAGAGAGTCAAAGTGAGGTTACGAACGCCAAGGCTACGCGTCAACAGAAACAAGCCTGAATTTGCGTTTTAACTCTTTGTTCTCCTAGCTTTAGGATGTACACGCAGGCTCTGCTCCTCTGTTCCCCCTTCTCTCTCTTTCTCTTTCTCTCTCTCTGTCTGTCTCTATTTCTCTCCTGACCTGCTCAATGATTTCGTTCTGTTCCTCAACCCCGCCCTCTCCTCCAGACGCCGACAGAAAGGCTGCTGCCACTCCAAGAGAGAGGAGCTGCTGCACTTGATCTTGAATGAGGGAGAGAAGAGGAGAGACCACCACGGTCAGCCCTGGACACGCACAAGCCGGTAACTGGTAGCACAAGCTCTTGCCGCCGCCTGCACGGAGAGAAAGAGAAAGAGAGAGAGAGAGTAAGAGACGGTGAGAAGCGAGAAGCAAGCCATTCTTAATCCAAGGGAAGAATGAAACGCCACCATTTGCCATCTTCTTATAGAAATGAGCGCAACTCGAAGCGAGGGGAAACGAAAGCAAAGAGAGGGGACAGATTGCTTGGAAAAAAGAGCGAAGAGAAACGAGAAATTGGCGGGCGCGGGCGACGCGTGTGAGAGAGAGAGAGAGAGAGAGAAAAGAGAGAGAGAGAGAGAGAGAGAGAGAGAGAGAGAGAAAGCAAGAGAGAGAGAGAGAGAGAGAGAGAAAGGACCTGCACATCAGAATGGACTTGAGACAACTTTTCTATGATCCAGAAAGGAGACAAGGGAGTTATAAACCGTAGTAAGCAGTACTACCAAGAGGGAGAGAGAGAAAATCGTTTCTTTCCTGTTCCCTACCTGTTGGCATGATGACGACGACGTCTCTCCCCTGCAGAGCTGCCTGGATGACCTCTTTCTGTCCCTGTCTAAAGGTTCTATGGCCAAAGATCTTCAGGTTGATCTCCCCGATAGAGGAAATGCCCTTGTTCAACAGCGGAGAGATGGAGGAAGAGACCGAGAAAGAACTGGATATCTCCGTGTCTGCCCACATAAAGAAGTCACAGACTTCTCGACCATGAGGACACCTGAACGGGGGAAAGAAGGACCGAGGAAAAGAGAGAGACAATAGGAAGAGGAACGAGGAAGAGAGAGAGAGAGAGAGAAGAGGAGAGATGAGTAAAGCTTAGTCCCGTCAAACTACTTGGGCGCCGCGCGGAATGTGAGACAGAAGGCTAGGAAAAAGAGGCAAAGTGAGCAGGTAAAACAGCGCTGATACCACTGCCGAAGAGAAAAAGAAAGACTAAAGAAGAGCCAACAACGGAGAGAGCATAACAGAGAGAGAGACAAGGAGAGAGAGGGAGAAAGAGAGAGCGTACGTGTAGAACGGTCGCCCATGGTTCTCTCCTTGTGTTCTACTGATCAGCCGCAGCGCCGGAACCCCGTGATTAGGGCACTTCGGCGCTGAGGGATCGGAAGAGGAAGAAGAGGACGAAGGGAAGGCGGAAGTGAAAGACGCCGAGCTGGACGTGAAAGAGGAGCTAAAGGCGGAAGAGTTGCCGCCTGGTGAGCCTGCGAGACAGAGCAGTCGATCATCAGAGGTACGGCCGAGAGGAACGAATGAGCAAGAGGTGAGCAAGGGCGGAAGAGAATGGATTCGCGGTTGCCAACCTATTGTGTGTGTCTCTTTCTCTCTCTTTCTCTCTCTTTCCTGGGTCCCCTCTGAACAAGTCCGACACCTCCATTACTCTCTGTTATAACCACCATCTTCTTCTGTATCATCCTCCTTCTTTGTTGCTCGAGCGGTCTCTCCCACTTGTCCTCTCTCTCTTTCTTTCTGTCTCCGTCTCCCAGGTCGTCCAGACGTGCCGCCTCTCTTCCGTCTCTCTCTTCTTCTCCTCTTCGTGGCCGTTCACACCTGCTTCAGCCCATTGAAAAAAGTCACAAGCCTCTCCAGAGTTTCTGTCATGTTTGCACTTATAAAACTGGCGGCCAGGATTCAGTTGGGACTTCGAAGTGAGGAGAATGCACGGCTCTCCATGGCCAGAACAGAGAGGAACGTCGTCGTCTCTCTCTCTCTCTTCTTCTCTCTCTTCAGACAGTGGTCTGGGAGGCAAATAAGAGGAAAGACGAGGTGAAGAGAAAGAGAGAGAAGCCGAGGGCGCGGCTGGAGGAGGAGGAAAGTCGACATCACAGTCAAAGTTGGCGAGAATGTCGTCGGACAACATCTCTTCCGTGATCGCTGACGTGTTAGGGATAAACAGAGAGAGCGACAAACAGTTAAAAAGAGGGCGAGAGTGAGTGCACAGAGCGAGCGCGCGAGAGAGAGAGAGAAAAAAAGGAAGCAAAGAAAGAGAGAAGAGCACCGAGAAGTTGGCGAGATTAGGAAAACAGCCGTAGAGAGCGAGAGTAAGAAATATAGAGAAGGGGGAAAAGGCAGCGAGAAAGAGAGACAGCGAGAGAGATTCAAAGGAGAGAAAGTGAGAAGGAAGAGGGAGGGACGGCCAGAGAAGGATAAAGACTTAGTTTAAACTCAAATAGAGGGATTAGAGTGCAAGGTTGCCAAAGGTAACCCGTTGCAGGCGAAAGCGTGTGTTCAACCACGGCCAAGAGAGAGAAGAGATAGATAGAGGAAGAGAAGGAGAGGGAGGGATAGCGCAAGAGGAAGTGACCAGGGGACGGAGGGAGAAAAAAAAAGAGAGAGAGGGAGAGGAAGAAAGAGAGAGAGAGAGAGAGAGAATACTAGCCCAAAAACGCTTTCCGTACCTGAGTATGAGTTTTTCTGGTAAGAAGATGAGGCAGAAGAGTGAGAGAGCGAAACAGCTGGAGGAGGAGGAAGGGAGGGATCTTCATGAGGAGAAGAGCCGCGGGAGGAGGAAGAGGAAGGAGAGAGGGAGGGCGGAGCTGCCTTTCTTCTGAGCTTGTTTAGCGCTGCAATCTTGCTCTCAAGGGCATTTCTCTTTGTGACAAGAGAGAGAGGAAGCTCTCCTTCCTCTCTCGCAGCATTAATCTGGCGTTGAACCAACTCCAACTCCTGAAGAGCTCTGAAGGAAGAGAGAGATAGAGAGAGAAGGAAACACAGAATCAAAGAGAGGGAGGAACTCTTTAATCAGCGTTGCCATTGGTAGACAAGATTAGACAGCTCAAGGGCAACAGGAGAGAGAGAGAGAGAGAGAGAGAGGAAAGGAGAGAGAGAGAGAGAGAGAAGGGGGAAAGAGAAAAAGCGTAGAAAAACAAGCACGAGAACCTCACCTCTCATAGTTTTCATCGTGGCTCTTGCTGCGCTCCTGAGGGAGAGAATCACAAGGAAGACGTGGGGCGGGAGCCAATCTCTGTCGCCAAAGAGAGGTAAGATACAGTCAGAAAAAAGGGGAAACAGGCAGAACGAGAGAGAGCGAACAGAGGATTCAAAGAGAGAGAGAGAGAGAGAGGAAAAGGGAGAATGAGAAAAAGAGAGGAGAACGATGAGAAAGCGGGAGGAGGGTAAAAAGACAATTTGAATGGCAAAAGATAAGAAGGCTATGAAGCAGTCTAGCAAGGAACGCACATAAGGATAGAGAGAGAAAGGGAGAACAAAGCAAGACAGGATGATGAGGAAGTAGTGCCCGGAGAAGAGAGACACTAGCAAAAGTAGGAAAAGAGCAAAACGACGAAAAAGAGCGAAAGCTTGTCTCTTTCTTACTGTCCCAAGCTCTGGATGCACCTTCGCAGCATTTTTATTAGATTGCTGCGCTGTAAGAGAAGGTAGCGCCGCTGGTGGAGGATGGAGAGGAGGTCTTTGTCCTGAACCGATCGCTAGGAAGAAAAAGGAAGTGTGTGTGTGAGAGGGGAGAGAAAAAGAGACAAAGAGAGAGACACATAGAGAGAGAGACAGAGAGAGAGAAAGAAACAAAGGGTCGGCGGTTGAAAAGGCGCCCATGTGCGGGAGAAGATGAGGTAAGCTTATGATAAAGAAGACTGACTGCTACAGATATAAACAGCCTGGGAGATGGCAACAGGGGAAAGAAAAAGAGTGGGGGAGGAGGAGAGAGAGGGGTGAGAGAGACCAGAGAGTGCAGGTGGAGTGAGAGAAAACAGAACAAGTTTAAAATCTTCTCGCTTACTTTGTGAGCTACTTCGGTTCAACGCTAAGGGCCTCGAAAACGGGGTAGAAGGAGGAGAGAAAGGTGAAGGATGGGAGAGCGACGAAGAAGAAGGGGGAAGAGGAGAAGGGGCGAGGGAGAGTGGCGGTCTAGTAAGCGCAGAAGAAGAGGAGAGAGAGCCTCTCTGCAGATCAGAGCCCGAGGACTGGGGACCAGCTGCATTGAAAGAAGACGAAGGTGATGGAAAAGGTGCAGGAGGAGAGGGAAGTGGCCGTCTTCGCCTAGAGAGAAAAGGGTTATGATCTTTGCTAAGCTTGGAAGCAGCAGAGAGACATTTCTCCAGTTGAGAGAGAGACAGAGCGGCCCCTGGCGCTTTCAAGTCCAAAGCTTTATTGCTGGGCCTTGTTGGCTCTCTGGGGAAGACATGTACGGCTTAGATACACATAGAGAGAGAGGAACTTTTTGAAGATCCTCCTAGAGAGTGAAGGGGGAAGAAATAAAGGGAGAGACAGAGAGACAGAGCTAGAGAGAGAGAGGGACGGCAATAGAAAACGTAAAGGAAAAAGTCCCCCAGTCCGCTAGAGCAAAGGAAATGTCGCGTAGACGCCATTTAGGGAAGCGAGAGAGACAGAGACAAAGAGCAAGCACGCGAGAGAGAAACACTATTTTAGCCAAAGACACAGAAAACGCACTGCAGCGGCAACCTATGAAACGCCACGCTTAACAGCTAGAGGAGGGCGAGAAGGGACAATATCGCCTCCTACCTGTTCTCTTTATCATTTGCCAGCTGGAGGCGAGCTGTGCTGAAGCAAAGACTAGCAGGAGCGCCATAATCCTTCGAGAACTAGAGAATCATGGCGAAGAGTGCAGCCGAAGAAGGAGAGAGAGCGGAGGTGAGAAGATGGAAAATTGGCTAGAGAAGTCGGCAGATAAGGACGCCAGAAAGATAGTGAGGGGCATAAGTGGCTTTATGATCAAGAGTTCTTGAAATAGACGGTCATCAGTACATCTAACGTAAGGAGAAGTCTCCAAATCAAAGTTCCAGGTCCAGTGTGTCATTTCTACCTGCTGCACCCAGGTCAGATGGGTGTCTAAGTTGTGAGTCTTCACAGAAGTTCTTGAAGAGCTCATCTTCACAACCAATGAATAAGCCTCGTTAGGCAGAGGCGCATCGGACGAGATCTGGCCGATTTTTCAAGGAGATCAGCATGGCAGGGAAGTCCAGAAAGCGCTCATGTGCTCTTTCGAAGAAGCTTAGATGCGAAAGACATCACCAGCCGAACAAGCTTTCCTTTCTGAGCTTTCTAGAGACCTTTAGAGGTAGTCTGAGCCCTCCGCAGTGGGAAGTCTACAGCGTATCCTGCCACTGGGACGGCAGCAGCAGAGAAGGCCAATAATCTTCAGAATGAAAAGTCTTCACGGAGTTCCCGCCATCGCATTTTCGTAAATTTGCCGGCAGAACGGACACGAAGACCCAACTATTATGGGTAACACAGCTAAGACAGAATTTACCTTATGGGTTGGGCGGAGATGTCTAGTAATTGGTAGTATTGTAAAACAAAATGGATCATCTATATGGGTATCTGAGTTCTGGCCGGGAGAGAGCGAAGGGAAAGAAGAAGGGAGCTTTTATGAGAAGAGAAACTGCATGTATCTTTCTCTCTCTCTTTCTCTCTCTCTCTTTCTCTCTCTCTCTCTCCCTCTCTCTCGCTCTCTCTCTCGCTCTCTCTCTCGCTCTCTCTCTCGCTCTCGCTCTCTGTCTCTTCTCTCCTTTCTCTCTTCCTCTTTCAGCCACCTCTCCGTGTCCCTCATACGCGCTTACCCATCGCTGTCCACATCTCTCTTTTCCAGACCCCTCCATTGACCTAATAACCCCCAAAACAATTTCTCTGTGCTGCAGACCCAGGCATACTACTGATAAGAAGAGGGAGAGAGAGAGAGACAGATCTGAAAGAGAGAGAGAGAGAGAGTGGAGGAAAGAGAGAGGAGAGAGACTGAAAGAGGAAATCTCAGGTTGAGGGTGGTGGACTCCCAAGGAATGAGAAGTGAAACAATGGAGATGCAACAGGCACGACAAGCAGGAGGGCTAGCTTAGGGAGAATAAGAAGAGAAAAGCAAGAAGAACGAGGGGAAGGGAAAGAGAAAGAGAGAGAAAGAGAGAAAGAGGGAGAGAGAGAGAGAGAAGAGAGAGCTTGAATGCACAAGGGACAGCAAGCACAGAGCCATAGCTGCTTTGTTGACTGAACTCAGGGGCCATGCCTGCCTCTGCTCTCTCTCTGTCGCTCTCTTAGTGCAAACTCTCCCGGGAAGAGAGAGAGAGAGAGAGAGAGAGAGAGAGAGAGAGAGAGAGAGAGAGAGAGAGAGAGACAAGCCATGACCGTGCCTATAGCTCTGCTTCAATAAAAGAGCGAAAAGGTGGAAGGAAGTGAGCTAAGGAGAAAGAAAGAGAGAGAGAGAGATCAGGGAAATGACCTCCCATACCTCTGATAGTACTGGTGCTATGGGAAGAGGAGAGAGAGAAGCGAGAGAGAGGGCGGCCGGAAGATCTCCTTCTCTCTCTTCTTCCTCCTCTGTCCCCAGCTTTCTCTTTGGCGCCGCGAGCAAACTTCAGATTAGCACTGCAGCTGCTCCTTCCTCTCTCTCTCCCTCTCTCTCTTCCTCTTCTCTCCCTCTCTCTTCTTCTCCCGAAGGAATGGCCCAGGGGAGACGGCCACAGATCTCTCCTCGTGCTGCTGAGCGAAAGCCAAGCCCAAGGTGAGGAGAGAGAAGAGAGAAGAAGAGGGAGTCTCACATCTTTGGGAGGAGCCTAGCAACTGAGAGAAAATAGACTAGGGAGAGGCCTGCCTTTCCAAAAGAAACTATCGAGTGAGGGAAAAAGAGAGAGAGAGAGACGAAAGAGACTATCAAGTGAGGGAGCGAGAGAGAGAGAGAGAGACGGAAGAGACTATCGAGTGAGAGGGAGAGAGAGAGAGAGAGAGAGAGAGAAAGAGGAATAATCCGATTGCGGCTCAAAAAGCTAACCGATGCCATTGATTGCTTCCTCTCTTGTCTTGCACCCTCACTCACCCTCCTCTCCCTTTTCTTAATCTCTCTCCCTCTTTCTTTTTCTCTCTCTCTCTCTCTTTTCTCTCTCTCCCTCTTCTCTTTCTTCCATTATTTCAGATCATCAACTCGCGCTCACCGCCCTCCGAGCACGTCTCCTCGTTCTTCTACTACTTCCCTGAGAAGCAAGACCCAGTCTTCCTCTCCTTCTCTCTCTTCATCTCTTTCCCTCAAAGGAAAGAAAAGACTGTCAGGGACAAACCATCTGAAGTCTTTCCCGGACACACCGGACGTCTCTCCCTCCAGAGGAGCCACAGGTATAAGAGCAGAAGAAAAGAAAGGAGGGAGAGAGAGAGAGAGAAAGAGAGAGAGATTACTACGGAAAGTAAAAAGATCGTTCTGAAGCATGAGAGCTTACCAGTAGCTCCATCCTCTTTTCTCTCTTTCCTCCTTCTCTCTCTGTCTCTGCGCCCTACATAGTGCCTCTCTCTGTCTCTCTTTCTCTCTCTCTCTCGTTCTCTCTCTCTCTCTTTTCTTACGGCTACTAAGAAGGGGCTGTTGCTCGTTCCTTTTCAATGCAGCGACAGGAAGAGAAGGTCAAAGCCTGGCAAAGCTCAATATGAGAAGCCCTCGAGAAGAGAGAGAAAGAGAAAACATGGGTGGGGAAGAGAGAAGTAGAAAGATAGAGAGAGAACAAGAGAGAGAAACATGCACTTCGTCTCTGGTCGATCTTCTTCGGGACCCAGAGAACTCAAAGCGCGTAGAAATCATGGTCAAGGAGCAGAAAGCCACCTGCAGTAGGCCAAGAAAGGGAAGAGAAGAGACGACCGCCGTGCAGTCTGGTAGGAGAGAGAAAGAGAGAAGAAGAAAGGAGAGATAGAGCGATAGAGAGAATGCATTGAAGGGGAGAGAGGATAAGACCTCGAAGAGAGAGGGAGGCAGAGTGAGAGAGGGGAAGGAGAGAAGGAGAGAAATATAGCACAGAGAGAGAGAGAGAGAGAGAGAGAGAGAGAGAGAAAGGAATAAAAGGGAGAGAGGGTACGGGTGGGAAAGAGAAGGAGAAAGAGAGAGAACAGAAGGATGTATAAGGAGGGGTGAGAGTAGAGGAAGAGGAGGTAATGGCGATGTAAAAAAGAGAAGAAGATAGGGAGAGAGAGGTAGGAGCACAAGGGAAGAGAGAGAAAGGAGAGAGGGATGGAAGGAAAGAGAGGGCACATGAAATGGACCGCCGTGAAAAGCGGAGAGGAGAGAGGGAAATACTAATAGACAAGTTGAGCTAGCTCATACCAATTACGATGAGAAGTAGCTAACAGACGTAGTGAAGGCTAACTCTCTCTCTCTCTCTCTCTTCCTTTGCCTTGTTTTTCTCTCTTTCTTTCTCTCTCTCTTCCCCGTTGTCTTTCTCCAGAACTGCGTCAAGACCCGACTCCTCTGGATCTTCAATTCCTAAGACAAGATATCTTCCGACGCAAGGGATCTCCTTCCGCTTCTGCGACTCTAAAAGGGGCAACCGCAGAGAAGAAAGAATTGAGGTAGGCAGGAGTCTCTCTATCTTACTTTCTCTCTCTATTCCCTTTCTTTTTCTTTATGTTCTCTCTCTCTCTCTCCCTTCTTCCATGGCATTAGCCCTCATAGTTTTCCCTCTCCATAAGATCCATGCTCTGTTTCTTAGTAGCTCTGTTTCTGGCCGCCTCTCTTCTCTCTCTCTCCCATCCTTCCCCCACCTTTCTCTCTCTCTCTCTCTCTCTCTCTCTCTCTCTCTCGGCAATCACGGGCGATATTATGAAGCCGGCAATCTTGGAGTTCAGCACAACGTAAAGGTGAAAGTCAGGGGCGCAAGCAGGAAGAGAAGCACGAGGAAGGACCTCTGCGTGACTCCCAGTCGCCAGGTAAACAGGGAAGAAGGAGAAAGATGTGTAGAAACCCAACGCGAAGAGAAAGAGCGAGAGAGAGAGAGAAAGTGACCGGCACAGGAATAGGAGAGAAGAGGGGTAGAGAGAACGAGAGAGAGAGAGTGTGTTTCTGCTACTTAAGGTACGGCTTTTAAGGGAGAGAGAGACAATTGACAGATGAAGAGAGTGAGGAATGGAGGGAAAACGAAGCAGCAAGATACGAAGAAAGGACAGCGACGCTAGGTGCCCATCGCTGGGGTTTCTCTCTCTTTCTTTCGCTTCCTGCTGTGCATCTTTCTCACAATTTTCTCCCTCCTTCTTAGGGCTTGGGCTCTCCTCGCAAGCTCTCCAGCATCTCAGAGATGTCCTATCCGCCGTAAGGACAGAGCGTCACAGACTTGAAAAGTTATCCGGCTCTTTATCTTGCCCAGTCTCCTATTCGTTCTTCTCTCTCTCTCTCTCTCTCTCTTTTTTTGACTCACATTTATTCCCCCTGGCTCGTTGTTTACACAGCAAAAGGCTAGTGTCCAGCGGCAGGATCAGTCGGAGGGTCTCACATGTCACGTCTTAGACGCCAAGGTTTTGCTTCTCTCTCTCTCTCTCTCTCTCTCTCTCCTTGTTTCTGTTAAAAAGCTGTCTCTTTCTTCTCTGTGTCACCCATCCTACTCTCTCAACTTCCACGACAAACCACCTGTAGCAGAATAAATCTTCCCGGGCTCCCTGTTTTCTCTCTCTCTCTCTCGTTCCTTCCCTCTTTTTCTCTCTCTCTCTTTCTCTCCTTTATTCTTACTTCCACGATGGTCTCCTTAGCTCCTCTCTGCTGTTCTCTTACGTTTTCTCCAATAGAGAGAAGAACTCCATGTCGCATCTGCTACTACCCCTTCTTGCCTTCCCTGGCATATCGCCTCTATAAGACTGATTCTCGCTTAACTGCTCCTTTAATTCCTCTCATCTTATGGTCTCTCTTTCACTTTCCCTCTCCCCGTTCTATCTTCAGGGATTATTAGAGCGAGACGGTGAGCCTAGTCTCTCTCAAGCTCTTGCGGAAGATCCTGAAATAGAGGCAGCGCTCTGCATGTCCATGGTACCTCTCTTGCTTTATGTTCTCCCTCTCTTTCTCTAGCTCTTCCAAGCTGGGTACAAGTCTCTCTCTCTCTCTCTCTCTCTCTCTCTCTCTCTCCCCCTCCTCTTATTCAAATGAGATATGGTCTCTAAAATTAGAATCTGCCATTGTATCGTATAATCTGCAGGCCTCTGCGGACGATCTGCAGATTTCTGAAGATCTGAGACAGAGACCGCTGAGTGCACCTTTTAGACTGCAGCGGAAGGACTCTTTAGAATCCATTGAAAGACTGGAAGAGCTTCTTGAACGACAGCACCTAGAGCTCTTTGGCCTTGGGGCTGTTGTCAACCAGAGAGAAGAGAAAGAGACGAGGAGCGGAAGAACGAAGGAGAGAGAACAGAAAGGGGAAAGAGAGGCAACCCAAAAAGCCAACGCCTACTTTCTCCCCGTATGGTCAGCGGGAGACGAAGAGAGAGAGACGGTAGAATCTGTCTTCACGGTGCAGGAGAAGAAGCCGCTGGCAGAACTTAATGACAAGCTCTCGAACCTCAATGAGATAGATCAGGAGATAACGGCCATACAGGAAAGACAGAGGTGAGTTGGGAGCTGAGGCAGAGGAGAAGAGATGGTGCTGAACAGCGTAAAGGAGGGGATACGAGGAGCGAGAAAGAGCCACGGAGAAAGAGAGAGAGAAAGAGAGAGGGAGAGAAAGAGGAATGAGTGAGAGGACAAACACGTGATGGTGAGTGGGGAAACATGGGCAATTTCCCTGTTCCTGTCAATTCCTCTTCTCTTCTTTGCTCACTAACTCTTCTCTCCCTCTTTCTCTCTCTCTCACTCAAAACACACACTCTCTCTCTCTCTCTAACAAATCTATCATTGGATCGTACAGCGCACGCACATCGCAGTCTCCTCAAACAGGGAGAGCGCTGGTAGGTCCCACCGCGCTTGAAGTCTCTATCTTTTCTCTCTTTCTTCGTGTCGTTCTTTTCCTCTTTCCACCCTTTCTCTTTCTCTCTCTTTTCGTGCCGTCGGGCGAACACTGTCATATTCCATCGATCGATTATTGTTTATTTGCCACGCTCTGTCTCTCTCTCTCTCCCTTTCTCTTTAGGGCGCAAGAGCGCCTACGAGCAAGATGTTCTTTTCTGCCTATGAAGAACTTCAAAAAAGAGCTGAGACATTGTCTCTCTCTCCCAAAGGAGGAGAAAGAGAGAGGAAAGATTATGAGAGGGGAGGAGGGAAAGGAAGAAATAGACGGTCGGCCACTCCTCATCACTGGAGAGAGAATGTCAGCAGGTACGTCTGTTTAGCCGATCCTCGTGCAAGGGACAGAGAGAGAGAACAAAGAGAGAGCTGGACAAAAGAGGTATTTTGAAGCTGGCACCAGGGGATTCCTATGGTTGACAGCCGAAAGAGAGAGGAAGAGAGAGAGAGAGAGAGAGAGAGAGAGAGAGAGAGAGAGAGAGAGAGGTGAGGAAGAGAAAGGAGAGGGAGATCCATCATAGGTCATGAAATTATGCTAAGGCTGAAGAGAGACAAGAAGTACGTTACGCAATAGTTACCTCTTCATTTAGCTCTCTCTCTTTCCATTTTTCTCTGTCTCTTACTTTCCCTGTTCTCTCTCTCTCTTTCTCTCTCTCTCATCTTTCTCTCCATCCCAAAATGTAGGTCTGTGCACCCATCTCCTCCTCCTAGTCAAGTCTACCTTGTGGATCCCGTCCGGGGGATTGTTGATCGGCAAACAATCAAGAGTCTACGAGTTGAGGTGAGTCTTGTACATAGCAAGAGAAGCTCAAGGAGAGAAAGAGTTGGAGAGAGAGAGAGAGAGAGAGAGAGAGAGAGAAGGGAGTCAGAAGGAAGCGAGGTCGAGAGAGAGAGATTCAAAGAGTGCAGAGACAGCACGTGATAACAAGGAGCTTCTCTCTTAGGCGATACGGAGCCCTGGCTCTGAGTGCAGCTATCTTGATGCCCCAGACAGATCAAAGTCCATCGACAGTTTGCGATGGGACAGTCCTCGCTCTGCCTTTGTAAAAACTCGCTCCCGCAGTGCCTCTAGCAGCGGGACAACTACGCCGCAGTCCACACCTGGAACGACGCCTAGACCTTGGCGTAGCCATCTTACTCGATGATGGAAAAGCTACGACGCAAAGACAGAAGAGCTTCAGACTTCGGACGCTCTGCAGATCTGCAGACAGAGTTTGCAGATTCTAATCTGCAGATTTGTTAATGTGCCGCCCCTGTTAGGGATTATGTGGAATCGATGTCGTCTGGTGTAACATTATAATGGAATGAGTGTTGTGTTATTACGAATAGTATTCGCCAAAGGTCACACCAGACTGAGATCTTTCTCCTCATAGGGAAAAAATAGTCTCTCTCTTGTCTTCTCTCTCTCTCTCTCTCGCTGCCTCTCTCTCTCTTCCCGTGTTCTCTCTCTCTCTCTGTTCCTCCCTCCGTCAACCTCTCTCTCCTCTCCCACAACTGTGTGTTGAATTCTTTGACTTAAGGAGCAACCTTCAAAGAAGGAAGCTTTTGCGTCAGGCAATCGCTCAACAGCTGGACCATTGACGCCGCGCCTCTGGTCCTCTCTCATTCTCTCTCTCTGGCTCTATCTTCGCGGTGCGTCTGCTCGTCTCTCCGCTATTTCCTCTTCTCTCTCTCTCCTTCACTCTTTTTCTCTCTGTCTCTCTCTCTCTGTCTCTCTCTCTCTCTCGTTCCAATGGCTTCCTACGTCCTGTTTGCTGAGTTTGACATTGACAAGGGCAGCACACTGCGCTGCGCCTTCCCGGACCGAGTTCCGCACGTTAGCGACGAATACTTCGCGGATTGTATGCTGCCAGAAGGTGCGCACAATCGAGAGGAAGACTGGACGGCTTTCCTGCTGAATAGAGACAAAGGTAAGGGAAGGAGTTGAAGAGAGACAATCGCAGAGAGAGAGAGAGAGAGAGAGAGAGAGAGAGAGAGAGAGAGAGAGGATAGCGCGCGAGAGACGCGCGAGGACGGAGGACGAGGGAAGGCGAGAGAGAGACCTTGAGGGCAGGAGAAAGAAGAATTATCAATATTGTGGGACATAAGAAAGAAAAAAGAGAAATGAGTGTGTCAATGTGTGTGTGAGCGAGAGAGAGAAAGAAAGAGAGAGAGAGTGGACAAAGAGAGAGAAAAGAGGGGCCATCTGTACGTGAGTGGAAGTGTAGGAAGAGGAGCGAGAAGAACGAGGAGACAGCAAGGAAGAGAAGAGCCCCACCTCGATAGAAGTGAAGAGAAGGGAAAAGACATCATTAGATGCAGAAAGGCTGAGAAAAGAGGAAGAGACGAAGAGAAATAGAAGAGACGAAGAGAAATACCCTCATTTTTGGATGAGACAGGAGAAAGAGGTGAAGAGACAGAGAAAGAGAGAGATTGAGAGAGTCGCCCTAAAGTTGTGGCTGTAGATCAATTGAAGTCCGCAGCAGCTGGCGCTGACGTCCCAAGTGCAGAGGGAGAGAACAAAGCAACCGGTGCAGCTCATGACATCTCTTTTTCTCTCTCTCTCGCTCTCGTCACTCGTTCTCTCTTTCCCTCCGCCTGCGTTCCGCTTCTGCCTCTCCGCCTTATGCTCTCTTTCTCTAATTCTTTTCTCTCTCTCTCTCTCTCTCTCTCTCTCTCTCTCTCTCTCTCTCTCTCTATTTCTCTCTCTATTTCTCTCTCTCTCTCTCTGTCTCCTTCTTTCTCTCTCTTCCCCTATGTGTGCCTCTCTCTATCCTCTCTATCCTTTTTCCTTCTCCTCTATGAAAGGCATAAATTCCTCTATGCGATTCCCCCTTCGATGATCGTCTTTAGCCTTCTCTTACTCATCTCTCTCTCTCTCTCTCTCTCTCTCTCTCTCTCTCTCTCTCTCTCTCTCTTCCTGTCTCCCTCTCGCTCTTCTCTCTGTTCAGGCGGACAACTGCTGTACTGCATGAATTTGGTCCGAACCAAGCACGACAGCTCCGTCCGCAGAGGAGCAACTGTGAAAGCGATCGCAGTCTGCGCCAAGGATCAGGTGCCACGATTGTCTCCAGGAAGAGAAGAGAGAGAGAAAGCAAAAAGGGGAGAAAGAAAGAGAGAGAGAGAGAGAGAGAGAGAGCATGGCCAACAGAGGAGACGGAGAAAGTCTGTAGCTGACACTGTCGCTCTCCTTTCTTACATACTGTTTCCTGCCAGTTGCTCTTGTTCTTTTTATAGCATTTTGGCTATCAACTCTGTCTTTACTTCTCTCTCTCTCTCTTTTTCTTTTTTCTTCTATCTCTCTTTCTCCTTTTTCTCTCATCCCACACCATTCCTTATCTCAGTTGACCTGTCTGTCTCTCGCTCTTCCTTGAAGCTTTCTCAGTCATGTTCCTATCTGCCAACCGCTCTCTGGCTCTTTCTTCTTCTCACGGATGCTTTCTCGCTCTCTCTAACATGCCTCTCTTTCTCATTCTTTCACTGGCTTCCTCTCTTTCTCTCCCTCCCTCTCTCTCCGTCTGTTCTCTCTGTCTCCCTTCTCGCTCTCGCCCTCTCGCTCCGCCCCTTCTTTCTTTTCTCTCTCTCTCTTCTCTCTACTCTCTGTCCCTCTTTCTTTCCCTGCCTTCTGCAGGTGGTTTTCGAATACCGTGACATCATCCGACAAGCGCTGGACAAGGCGTTCTCTCTCCCTTCTCCCTCTTCTGTTGAGACTCAGAGAGAGATACTCGCTTCTCTCTTCAAAGTCCTCAACTCCATCGATTTCTCTTCTCTCCCTCCTTCATCTCCCATCGACCGTCTCTTTATTAGAAGATGGACGCCGGGTACAGCTCCGATGGTATGATAGAGAGAAACATCTTGTTTGGGAGAGAGAAAAGCGAAAGAGAGAAAGAAAGAGAGAGATAGTAAAAGGAGAGAGAACGGAAGAGAGAGAGGAAGATCAAAGCTGGGCAAGGGTTTAGGGCGGATGAATGCCTGCATTGGGTGTTTCAGGATGCAGGAGCTTAGAGCTCGCACAAAAAGAAGAGAGAGAGAGAGGGAGAGAGAGAGAAAGAAAGAGAGAGAGAGAGAGAGAGAGAGAGAGAGAGAGAGAGAGAGAGAGGGGCGGGGCTCGAATGGGTGCGCTGATGAAGAAAAATCTAATTTTATCCTATGTACACTTTCTAGGGAACAGGAGGAGAGAGAAAGCTCCCTGTGGCTCGATATTTCGAGACGACAGCGGATTGGGAAGGCTCTCTTGTCCCTCTCAAGATCCCGCTCGATCGCAGTCCAGATGAGGTGAGAGAGACACACCGTACACACAGGAGAGAGAGAGACTGAGGAGAAGAGCGAGGAAGAGACGGAGAGACAGACAAGGAGAGTGAGAGAGAGAGAGAGAAAGAGAAAGAGAAAGAGACAGTACTCAGGCACAGGGAATATAGGGAAGAACTATGAAGAGGAAGACAGACATGCTCAGAGGAAGTCAGACATGCTCAGAGGAAGTGAGAGAGAGACAGAGGTTTTAGAGACAGAGAGGGAGAGAAGTTTATCTGTGACCTGTACGAGAGTCGGAGAGGGGAGCGAGAGAGAGAGAGAGAGAGAGTGAGAAAATAGAAGACTTCGAAGGTCAAGCAAGAACGCGCTTGTCATGGAGCTGAAGCGATAGAAAGTGCAATGCAAGGTACTGAAGAGAGAGATTAGAATTGACATTGCCTACCAGGGAAGAGAGAAATACCTCCAGTCTTTCTCTCTTTGGGTAACACTTTCCAACTCTCTCTCTCTCTTGAATATGCTACTCTCTCTCTCTCCCTCTCTTTTTTCCTCTCCATTTCTCTTTCCCAGGTTGGCTACGCGTCTCTCGTCGACCTCCTTCAGACGTTTGGAGAGGATGTGATGATGATCTACAATGCCATTCTCATGGGGAAGAGAGTCCTCTTTGTAGGACACAACGCACCAGCAGGTGGGACAAAGAAAGGCAGAACCAGAGAGACGAGACAGAGAGAGAAAGAAGAGAACTGGGAAAGAGAGAGAGAGAGAGAGCCAAGAGAGAGAGAGGACCAAGAGAGAAAGGAAGTCCAGAGGAGATCAGCAAAGAGAGAGAGAAAGTCAGCTACCAGGAATGCTTGAGAGAAGAAGGGAAATGAGGGAGAGAGGACGATAGACGAGGAAGAGAAAGGGAGAAAACGAGAGAGCGAGCGAGCGAGCGAGAAAGAGAGAGAAAGAATAAGAAGAGGATGGTCTAAGAATGGCAACCGAGCAGAGGGATTTTAAGAGAGACACGTTTGGAAAAGACTATCAAGAGAGACAGTGCGCAGGGTTAGGAAACTTGCGACAAACGACCAGCGCCGGCGAGAGAGAGAAAGAAAGAGAAGAAAGGGGAAGAGAGAGAGAAAGAATGAGTGTCTCGGCCTTACCGCTGACAAGGCCTTTCAATATCGAAAATCCAGGGAAACTCTGCTCTCTGGTCATGGCGACTGCGGTTCTCCTCTGTCCACCGTTGGAAGGTATTATCCATAGGATGTACCCGTAAGTGTTGCACTTGATTCCATCTCCCTCTCTCTCTCTCTGTTCTCTCTCTCTCTCTCTCTCTCTCTCTGTCTCTTTCTCTCTCTTTCTTTCTGTCTCTCTCTGTCTCTCTCTCCCTCATTTCTTGTCTCGAATCTCTCTGCTCTTTTCTCTCTGTCTCTCTCATATTGTCTCCTCCGTGTTCTCACTACCTTTGCTCGAGGCTTCCTTATCTTTTATGATGGGTTGCCTGGGTCCAGCGTTCTAAAGCTGTTCTCCTTTTAGCTTTTTACCTTCTCTGCCTCCTAAACCTCTGTCTTCTCTCTTCTTTCCCTATCACCCCTCTCTCTTCCTACCTCTCTCTCTCTCCTCTTTCTCTAGCTTTTCTTCTCCCCTCTCTGCTCTCTCTCCGTCTTCGGCTCTAACACTCCCTCTCTCTCTCTCTCTCTCTCTCTCTCTCTCTCTCTCTCTCTCCCTTTCTCTCTCTCTCTCTGTTCTCATATATCCTCTCTCTCTCTGTCCTCATATCCTCTCTGTCTCTGTCCTCATATCCTCTCTCCTCCTCCTGTTCTCTCTTTCTCTCCCAAGGATCGCACACTTGACAGATCTTTCCTTTCTTTCTGTGCCGGGATACCTCGCTGGTGTGACGAACCCAATGTTTCTCTCTAAGAAAGAGTGGTGGGACATCCTCGCTGACATAAACACAGGCACTATTACCAGTGGTACGGTCGGCTCTTCCACTTTGTTTCTCTCTCTCTCTCTCTCTCTCTCTCTCTCTTATTTTTCGCTCTCTCTTTGTCTCTCTCTCTCTTCCGCCCCGCATCCCATTCTATCGGGGGGTGTGATGGCGCCTCCCCTTCGCTCTTGCTCTCTGTTTCTTTCTCTCTCTCTCCCTCTCTCTCTTTCTCTTTCTCTCTCCCCCTCCCCCCGCCCTTATAGACTCCGGCAACTTATTTCCTTCTCCTCGCTTCTCTCTTCAGCTCAGGAGGAAAATGATCCTCCTCCCTTCGCTGCGCTGGACAAGGATTTTATCTCTCGCGTCCTGGAAGGGCTGAAGGCCGGCCACGGCGTCGATTGGGCTAAGAATATGTTCCACTATTACACCGAGAAGGTACCAACGAGAGACTCTCTTTCTCTCTCTCTCTCTCTCTCTGTCAGTCGATTCCGCTTTTCTCTCGTTTGTTTCCTCTCTTGCTCTTTCTTTCTCGTCCTCCTTCGTCTCCGTAATCTCTGAAGCATTTTTGAACGCCTCTCTATCCTTCGGTGCGCTGGTTGTCTCTGCCCCTCTCCCTCCCTCTCTCTCTCTCTCTCTCTCTCTCTCTCTCTCTCTCTCTCTCTCTCTCTCTCTCTCCGACTTTCTTACTATTAAGCTGTTTTCCTCTCTCTTTTTACTAGCTATCTCTTTACCTATGTAATTATATAAGCTTCCTCCTCCTTCTCTTAAACAAATCTCTCTCTCGTTGTCTCCCTCATCTTTTGTCTCCCTTCTCCTTGCCCTTCTCTGTGTGTGTGTCTCTCTCTCTCTCTCTTGCCTCTCTCTCTCTCTCTCTCTTGCCTCTCGCTCTCTCGGTCTCTAGACTATCGTAGAGCTAGCCTTTGATCTCAGTGAGTTCTCTTCTCCGGAAGTGAAAGAGATGGCGTGGCAAGTGAACGGCCCGCGGGTGGAGGCCTGGAAACAGACGAACACATATGACAACGTCTTTCTCTCTCTCTCTTCATCTCCTCTCTCCTCTACGTCCTCTCCTCTTTCTGCGTCCTCTTCGAAGGCCTTCAATGTAAGGAGAATGATCTGTCTCGCTCTTCTCTCTCTCCTCCTCCCCATTAGTATCCCTCTCATCTTTCTGTCTCTCTTCCTTCCACCCGCCCTCTCTCATTTCTGTCTTCTCACTCTCTTCTCTCTCCTTTTGCAGTGTCTCTCTCTTTCAACCTATCTTCCCACAACCCTCCTTCTCCTGCTGTAAATTCTCTGCCCTTCTCCTTCTCTCTGGTTATCCCGGGTCATCATCTCTCTCTGTCTCTCACTCTCTCTTTCTCTCCCCGCAGTTTCCCTCTCTCTCCCTCAATTTTCTCTCACATCCCTCTTCCCTCTCTCTCATGTTCTCTCTCTTCAGCGCTCAGTTGCGGGTGTAGATCTTCGCCGCCACCTCCGTCGGCTGAGTAGCCGGCGGGGCCTGGGAGAGGAAGAAGTGGAGAGAATCTTTACGGACTTTGTCTCTCTTCTGAAGGAAGAAGAAGACATCAAGGAGCTTCTATGTTACATATCCTACCCATCGACTCTTTCTTTCTCTCTCTTTCTCTGTCTTTCTCTCTCTCTCTCTCTCTCTCT